>JAJMHO010000092.1:0-79137 GCA_030566085.1 Geotrichum histeridarum
AACCTGTTTCCAAAGCTCACACACCTTTGCCACATGACCCTGCTTTTTGTATAGCAGGAACTGCCCGTAATACCGCTTTGCCTCTTGCAGTGTCGCAATCGCGTCCTCCACAGACTCTATAACGTCATTCTGTATAAACCCGTAAACCTCTTTCTTTTTGATCTGAGTGTTGGCTTCCAGCTGTAAGATCAGCTTCAAGTACGCTTTTTCAATTGTGTGAAACACGTTTTTCTTGTCCGCTATGCTCTCCATATCTCGCTTGCTCAGCCAGTCCTTCAAGAAATACCTGTAAAACTGCCGTGATTCTGGCTGATCTTTGACTTTCTTGCCATCTCTAGTACCCTCAAACTTGTCTATAATTGTTTTTGCAATGTTGAGAATACCATTAAACACCCATAGCTCGCCCACTATGCTGACCGAGTCGTAGATGTGTACCACTAGCCGCGGGTCCAGCGTGCCGGTCTCCCACGTCCCCGTCGCGCTAGAAAAGTCTTCATGCAATAGATATCCCAGGCCAACCAACAGGTTCAAGTACTCGAGCTCAGTAACCGCCCGCTCGGTCGTCACCTCCAACGTGCCCATTTCCTCTAGCACCTCGTCCATTTTTTCTTGCTCCACTAGTCGCTCCAGATGGAAAATCCGGGGTGACGAGAGTAAACACTCAACACCTCGCTGTTTGCTATACACAAACAAGCTTGATGAAATGACAGATAGCTGCTCAGCAGTTTTGCGCTCGGTCTCGACACGTTCGGATTCAGCGTCGGTAGAAACAAGCGGTACGAGCCTGATCTTGTCGACTAAGGGTTGATAGGGCTGTGAGATTCCAGCTGATACATTGCTCACTATTGGCACATCTTCAAAATCAATTGACTGTACTAGTCTTTGATCATGCAAGGAATGGAACTGAACTTGAGTGCCAATGACCGAGGCCACATAAGGGTAATCCACAGCCACCGATGACGGGTACTCGGGCCATGCTATCGTTCCTCGTGAAATGTTACCTTCCGTATTAACCACTAGTCCCATGGCCGGCTCGTCTGTTTTCGACCCGCTCAGCACCAGAAACTCGTCAGTGCCCACTGGCGCAATCAGCGGTTTTACCTTGGTCGATTTCCGTTCTGGCGGAGGCGACGCTGACTCTTCCCGTCCTTCCGTCTCTTTTGCTTCACCCTCCGGTTTTGTTTCCTCCTCAGGCTCCTCTGCCTCCGCAGTCGATATCGGGAACAACGGAATCTGCTGGCTGTTTTCTAAATCAATCAGATCGTAGTTCGTCGCATTGGCCACCAACGCAAAATTCGACCGCTGCAAACCCACCAGCACCTGCGGGTACTCTACGTTGCGCAAAAGCTTGAGTGAGGACTTTTGGACGCGCACTAGTCGGATCGCGGCTTTGGTGAAGGCGGTCACCACGGCCTCGTCACTGTCGCTGCGGCTGCTCAGACGCTCGTCAATATCTCGTGACAGATCGTTGACGTCCCTCAAAGAGCCAATACCGCTCATAGGTGCAAACTCGGGAAGCGAGAAGATCGAAGCTGTGGACTGAGACAGGACCAGTGCCCGGTCAATGCCAGGCAGCAGTACGATCTTGCTGGCTGGCCGCACTTTTCGGGCATGTGTTTTCTGTCTAGATGCTAATATATATGACACCGTTTCCTAAATGCTATTGTTAGCACTCAATTGCTTTGTATCTTGCAAAATAACCCACCGATGAATCGTCCCGGAAATAGTGAATGATTTCGCCCTGTGATGTGCCAACGTATATACTGGACCCTGCGTTCTGTTAGCACTGCTTCTGCTCATCACAAATAACTCACCCCAGGCTTCTAAGCACGTAATGCCCACATCGCCGTCGAGACCGTCGCTGCTGGCCACGAGTGTCAGGGCTGTGAAGGGCGGTGCCTCCTGAGCCATGTTTCGTTCTGTATAAAGACCGCAACTATTTCAATCAAACAAAGACCCACACTGCAATTCACAAGTCGGTTTCTCTCCTTGAATCCTGCTCTTCAATGCTCGGTCTCTATGGCCCTTCTATCCAGAAGTCTCGTCAAGATGCCAGAAAGGTAGTGTCTAAGCCAGAACCTGCGTTTGTGTTGCGGTTAGGGATCTGCCCACAGCCTGGTCCCAAACGATTTGGATATTTTGAGAAGAGACACTGTTCATTCACAAAGGCTCTCTCCACATACAAATGAGCCTATTTTTTCCGTTCCCGCTGCCTACGACGGGTGCTGTTGTTTTCTCACAGTGCCTGCAGTCCATTGAGCACAGGCAGATTATTCTGAACGCAGATGAGAAGCGTGCGCGTGTGCGGGACGCTCTCAAACGGGCAAAGCGTGCAGACAACCCCGATATTCTGGCTGTCATCAATGCCATTGACGAGTACCTGCCTTACTTGTTCACACTTATAGACGCTGTAGAATCCCAGGAACTGCAGCTGCTAGGCAGTCTGCCTGTATTTTCCTGGCGACTCCCCATGAAAGCTGTCACCCAAACCCGGCATCTGCACGTCGTCGAGCCACCCAGAGTCGATATTGCTTCGCTCGAATATGAGAAGGGCATGGCCCTGTTTACCTACGCTCTGGCCTTTGTCGCCTTTGCAGAGACGGCTTTACAGCAATCTGAGAGTCCTGACAAGTGGAAACTGATCACAAGCCGTCTCAAGAACGCCGAGTCAGTTTTTCGCTACTTGGCTGATCAGAATCTGGGGCTGCACCCCAGCTGCAGCGCCGTGCTCGATCTCCACCCCTCTACGATATCAGCTCTCATCACAATGATCTCAGGGTCTCTACACATGGCCATCATCTACAAATCACAAGCCCAAGTATCTCAGTCTTCCTCACTGCTTGTCCGGGTTTCTCTGTTCGCGGCTGAAAAATTCGGCACTGCCAGCCAGCTAGTGTCAGGAAGCGGCGGGTCCACTGGCGGGTCCACCAGCAAACGCAAGCTGCTCTCTACGTTCCTCCCCAATAACGCACTGAGCCAGTGGCTCAAGGACGCCCGCAGTTTCAGCATCGCCTACGCCGAAAAATACATGGCCGACACCAGCCAGGAAAAAGGGCAGGTCGGTCTCGCAGTAGCGTACCTTCAAAATGCGAAAGAAGTGCTGGCCACTGTCGACGACAGCGGACGCAACGCGCAGACCAAGCAGCTGAAAACTGTGATTGACGAGTCACTCGTCCTGTTTAAAGCCGAGAACGACCGTATTGCATTCCAGCCGGTGCCCAGCAGCTCTGAGGTTGAGCAGAACTGGCCGTCTGGCCGCGAGGTCGTTTCAGCTCAGCCAGCCTGGACACCTCCTTACAACCTGCTGCATGCCCGAGACTCTTTCCGATCACCGCCACCACCTGAACAGAATACCGAGAATCGTGGGTATTATTGAATAAATAGCTGTAAATCAAAGAACAGAACAGAACAGAACAGAACAAGAACACTTTTTGAATCTAGATATTAACTCGCTTGGAAGGGCTGTCGGCACATTGGACACAGACCCTGCGACGTCTCTACCTCGAGCCATTTCACCATGCAATGTAAATGGAACGAGTGTTTACACGTTCCAATGACTAGGGTTGTTAGTTTGAATCCAAATCACGGCAGCAAACTTACTCAGCGGGCAGTCGTCGCCTGGGTATTTACAAACAGGACAAGTACCGTCAAACTGCACCCGGCAGATACCGCAGACCTCATCATCTGGCGTGTTCCACTTCCATGTCGCTACCGCATTCCACTCTTTTATGACAACTTTCATGGTTGGGTGGTGGGAGTGATCTTACTGTGGGAGTTATAATCCCAATACACATCTTGAAACCAAACAAACAACACTTTTTTCTTGTACAAATAAACTACATGCTCTATAATTGTTCGAGAATCAACTTGCTTCCCTTGTTTCCGCCTTCTGCAGCCTTCTTGATCTCCTTGGCCACGCTCTTCTCCTTCAATGCAGCAACCAGTTCGCTCTTATCGTCCAGGTTTTCTAGCAAGGAGACAATCACGAATGAACCGTCGCCAGTTGCCCACTTGGCCACATTGGGCTTGATGGCCTTGTAAAGTAGGTCCTTGAATCCAGTAGGCTCAGGAATGACATCAACAGCCTTAGTTTTGCTGTCCCAGTGGCCCTCCTGGATCAATGTGCGCAGGGTACGACTTGAGTAAGGCAGGCGAATCAAATGCTCTTCGTTATCGACAGATCCAGCAAATGCATTGGCAATGGCTTCCAGAGCAGCAGTCTTGTCACCATCAGCATACAAAAGCACTTCTGTCACTGATTGCGTTCCAAACGACTCCCTCAGAATAGGCGTAGGGTATGCAGCAAGGGCGTCCAGCATGAACTTGGAGAACTTGACCTTGAGTTCCTCTCGTCGCGCAACATCGTCCTTTTTACTAGTAGCCTCCTTGATCGTGTCCAGCTCGGCAACAGAGTCCAGCACGGATTTCGTAAAGTATCGTGGAGAGAAGCCCAGCAGAAGATAGAGGAATGCGCGGCGGCCGGACTTGGCAGCCAGAAGCTCGGGCATGTGCTCTTGGAGCTTGGCTGTGAATGCCTTGTGCACAAGAACGGTATCGTCCACAGTGTTGAAAAGAGTGATCAGAACAAAGTGACCGTACTCGTCCTCAGCGAGCTTGTCTGCAAAGTCCTTGAGGGATCGGATCAGCTGCTTACGTTCTTTAGGGCTAGCCATTGCCAGTACTCTAGCGGCGACTTGAGATCCCTCATTGGTGTGGACCATCTCAGCAAACTGCTCAGTGATAATATCAATGAACTCGTCCTTCTCAGATGTCGTGGGGTCCAAGTTCTTGACGTACTCCAGCATGGCGGCATGAATGATGGTGAATCCAATTGATCCCTTTTGCACAGCAGCGCTAATAGTCTCCTTCAAGTTCTTCATCAAAAAGGGACGCTTCTCAGGGTGCTCGGCAATGATATCAGCAAGGGACTTGTCCTTAGCATGATCCTTAAACAATGCAAACTCTGATCCGTAGAACTCACGCACAATCTGGCGTTTCTGCGCGGCGGTAGCGTAGTCTCTGTAAGCATCCTCAATGACGTAGGCGCCCTCGCGGTGGCGCATCAGCTTTCTAAAGTTGCCGTACAGCTCGTTCAGCACCTCCTCTCTAATCTCCTTGGATCCGTAATGCAGCACCTTGACCAGCAAGTACTTTCCGTAACTGCTGCGTGCAAGCTCAACGTATGTTCCCTTGAGTGCCTTGGTAATTGCCAGTCTCTTTTCCTTATCCGAGTACTTGAACATGGTCTGAACCACTCTAGACGCATCGTGTTTCAGGACCAGGTCCTTGATCTCGTCCTTTGACGCCGCCCAGGCCTCGTTCAGAAGCTTCTTTCGCACAGAGGCAGGTGTGCCCTGCTTAACTCTCAGCCGCTCCCAGATCTGCTTAATGTGTTGAATCTTCTCGCCGTGAGGCTTGGCCAGCTTGCGCTCTTCCCTCATCTTCTTTTGCTCCGAATGCTGCTCCTTCGACGTCTTCTTATTGGGGTCTCTTTCAGTCTCGCCTTGCTCCAGTTCCTCTTCCTCCTCTTCGTTTTCATTTGCACTCTCGTCGTTGTCCGAATCATCGCTGCTGCTCATGTCTAAGCTGTCTTCACCTTCCGACGAGTCGTCGTCCATTGATTCGTCGTCTGACACTTCCTTCTCAACAGGCTTGGCCTTCTCAACAACCTTGGACTTTTTGGCCTTGGATCCAGCGTCCGCTGAACCGAGTTTCCGCTTTGCAGAGCCAGCTTTCTTTGCGACTGCGGGCATTTTTATCTATGGATGTATGGTGTTTGTGATCTGAGGGAAGAAGAAATTTTCTATTCAGTATAATATGGCAATAAAATTTTTCAAAACTCCCAACATGGCCTAACCCTTGAAATGGGTGATCTCGATCATCTAATACTGACATTGTCTACTTGAGAATAAATTCTTAAGTTCATTACTGCTTTGTTCTGAATTGAAATGCTGTAAAATATATCCTTTGGCTTGAAATTGCATCAAGCTGTTTACATGCTATTGTGGTAAACATATCACGCGAAGTCTACTAAAACGTCTCTCTAGAGATCTTCCCTTTACTCTTCAATAAAAGACAGTCTGATCTCACAACGCTTCTACAACCTCAATACTAGTCGACAGGTAAACTGAAAACTCTTGCAAGTTGAAAGCTCATTTAAGAAATACATTGCTAAACTAGCTATCTAGTGAACGAAATATATGTTTCAAAGACTTCTTTTTTAATTCCAGTAGGAATTTCGATCAAGTTGAACAACTTCAGATCTTTGATCAAAAAGATAGAAGTAAAAAATATGTATTGCTCTGAGTTTCACTCTAGGACACGTAGTATCGGCCAGTCAAGGTGAGGTCTTTATCAACCGGCCTTCTAAATTGAATTGCCCATGGTGAAGAAGAGAAAAGAAGGAGAAGTGAAAATTTTGGGTGGTGAAATATTTATACCCAGTCGTTGAGTTGGGACAAACTTACCCTATGAAAGGGCTCATAGTAGATTACTATGATGAACCTGATGAGATCCAAGTCAGTGAAGCAAAAGACCTGACCTGATGTCAAAATCTAGTCTGCTTATACGTCCAGCATGAGCTGATCCGTCTTCTTCAATTGTACCAAAAAATCTCAAACGCAATGCGCGCAAATCATTTGGCGGTCGCGTCAAACACCTCTTTGAGTAAATCTGACGGATCATTGTTAACAATAAGCTTTTGTCGTTTCATATCAGGTTCGACCGGTCTATAATTGCCATAATCATCTTCTTCTTCCATGCTCTGTAGAGCATTCAACAGATTTTTGGCCTTCTCAGGGTTGGTGGCTGCTTTGGCATTCAAGCGAGCACTCAGAGATCGGATCCGTCCAATCAAGTCGAGTAAGTCAGGTCGGGGATGTAGCAAGTGGGGCTGTACTGCTTCTTGAGGATCTGTTGTAATTGTCTCAGCGACAGCCTCTTGTACGCGTTTATAAACAGCGAGCTGCTGTTGTGCGAGCTCGTAATCGTCCCGCGCTCTTTGCAGCTTTCTAGACAATCCACCTGTGAGTTCTTTTCCGCTCCCTTCACCGTCTAGAAGGTCCTGAGAAAGAGAGAGCAATTTAGATTCAGGCATTAACTCAAATTGCACGCGTAGCCGTTCACGAAGTTGCTTTTCAATATCTTGTTCGCTCTCATTGTCGTCTTCATCTTCCTCGTCTGATTGCACCAGATCCAATACAGAGGTCGTTTGATCCAGCGCCCTGGCTTGAGCAGAGCTCTCAGACTCCAAAATTTGAAGTGCTACATGCCGCGTCGCCTGCTGAGTAAATAAGCGCTGTAGGTATTGCTTTTTGGTGTTGTTGACGCGTTCAACCACCCTTTCAAGGGAAGAATCAGTAGTCTTGTCACTTCCAAGCAATTCCAGAATTTCATCTAGGTCAGACTGTGGCAAATCAGCAGGAGCCACCAATGTCCGGACCTGATGTTCTAGAAAAGTCCTTGTGTCAAAGTACCGTTCAGAGTTCATACCTATTTGAACAGAACACGTATTTAGGAAATTAACTGTCAGTTGGGAGAGTTTCCCATAAATACCCGTAGATCTTCCCAAGGTTAGACTAAGAACCTTTTGGACATTGAAACTTTCCAAATATGAAATTCTCGAGGGCAGCTTGTTGGGCTTTTACTTTATTACTAGCAAGTGCATCTGCTATTGACTCTAGTAAAAAGTCTGAGGACAGTGAAGATCAGTTGATTTGCGTGGAAACACCAGTCAAAGAGTGCTACCCCCAGGTATTCAAGCCAACAGAAGAGTGGCAAATCGTTAAAGCCGGACAACAGATTCCAAAAGGTAAGTTCAAGATGCGAGATTGCTTTTCGTTTTACTGACAATTCTAGGGCTTCACGTTCGTTTAAATATGGAAACCGGTGTGCAAGAAGCCAAACTGTTGGATGATTCAATCCCCGACAATAGCCAGGCAGTTGAAATAGTGCCTGATGATGACCACGAAGAGCTGATTATTTTGGAAGACGAGGAGTCACACGACGATCCTGAAGATGCCATCATTCAAGAAACCCTCAGAACAGCTGCCCCTTTGTCAGATCACAGCGAGCTGTCGACATCGCTAGCAGTGCTTCAATCATACAAAACTGTTGATGGTTCCAAACTGACAGCTGCCCTTGAAGCGCTAGCTGATCTTGGCCATGAGATAGATTTTGGCGTCAAGATCACTAAGCCTGAGAGCCTGGCACCTCTGCTCCACATTGTGAAAGAGCCTTCCTTTTCTTCATCTGACAAAGAAATTGCTGTACGGGTGATTGGAGCCTCTCTTCGCAACAATCCAGCTGCCATTAAAAATACATTTGGATTAAAAGTGACTGACACTCTGATTGAAACTATCCATGAGCTTGGAACAGATGATCTTCAATATGATACAGCTGGTAACAAGCTCGCTGGCCGAGTTGTTTACGCACTGGGCTCTCTAGTTAGCAACGGTGAAGGAGATCCCGCGATCTACAGCGAAGCCGACCGCGAGTACACTGAGAGCAACGGTGGCCTCATTCTTCGCCGCCTCTTTTGGGCCGGCGACTCCGATGTCAAGCGCAAGATTGCCGTATTTGCCTCCGACCGCGTTCTGCTATGGCCCGTCGCCGACCTTCGTGAATGGTCCAAAGAACTTCAAACAGCGCTGGCCCACGACAAGCTTGCTACTGCAACCAAGGAAGCCGTGCTTGAAACTCTGGTCAAGATGCACGAATTTGCGCCAGACACCCATAATGAACAGCAGGTTCTTAGAAAGCGAGACCATACGGTTGCGGAAGAAGAGCTGGCTGTCAATCCCCATTTTTTGCATTGGCTGGCTGACGAAGCTGCTTCTAAGGGTGATGAAGATTATTTGAAGGAGGTCAAGCGTGTACGACACCAGGTTTTTGGCAACCCACTGGCTGCCCGCAAAGCATTTGATGATTTATAAAGCTGGAAAGTCATGAATTGTATAGTTTTTGAAAATATATATGAATTACGAATATCAGAGCTATGTTCGTAGAGTTGTCACTTCCATGAAAGCATGCATCAATGAGGTAGATTACAAGGCCGTTTGTGTTCGAGCCTGATTACTATCATTCCTGGAAATGAAGATAGGATAATGCTAAATTTGATCCTTTGATATCCAGCCAGCAGGGGGCTTAAAATCTATGAGATGATATCCAGCTGTTGACATGTCTCCTGTCCCTTATACAAGAGAGTTAATATTCAAGAGAAGAAAAGCAGAAGCAAACCGCAAGTTTCAACAGAGTAGCACAGATTTCTGAAATCTACGTAGAAGCAATTAGAGTGGAGACTACCAATGTTGCCTAAATTCAATGACGTTTTCAATAAAATACGTGTTGTATTAATAGATATGGGTTAGTACGTAGTATGGTTTGGGCATCCTGATCTCCAACCGCTATTGGAAATGATACCAAGTATACAAGTATACAAGTTTATAGAGTTTGATAGTGAACAAAGCTCAAATCCTTATGAATTTCTTTGATGACCTAGCGCTAGGTCAATTGAATAATTTGAAAATTACTCAATCTACGCTGCACCGAATCTTGACTAAACAGCTGAGCTTTCGAATGACCAAAGTCAGATGCCAGCAGTCTATTAGACCATTTTGAACAATTAATCGCAATTATATTTAATCTATCCCATCAAGAAGTAATAGTCAATCACTTTGATCAATAAATAACTTTCCTTTTTTCTCCGACGGGCTTGATCAAATCTAATCAGTAGATGATCTAATTTCAATCATATCAATCAAAATCAATGACATCAACCCCCACCTAAATCAAATTTTTACATTTCATTCGTTCGCTTCATCAACTCCTTCTAGAAGCGATGAGATATACCGCAAACCGTTCAGTAAACAAGAGTGTACCACTGGTCATTTTTCATCAATTTGGGTTTTAAAAACCCCCAACCAGTTCAGTAGTATGGTAAAGTAGGGTTTGACCCGCTTTGTCCGCTCGATGCTGCGGCGGGTATTGGGTGCGTGGGGAAACTTGGCTTTTTTAAGGGACCTGCAGGTCTATCGATGCAATTTTTGCCATGGCGCCGTTTAATTTTCTGCTTTTGTGTCTGTGACATTTTCCAACTGCATTACTATATTATATGGAATACTTATGATCATGAGAAAAAAGTAGCTGAGGATAAATAAATAAAAATCTTTCAAAGTAAACTTGGTTAGAAATGGATCTAAAGCTATCTTGGAACCGAGCAAAAGCCGTTAAATAGATTGTTGGAGAGCTGGACACGGTTTTTAGATTCGAGGCAATTTCGACCTCGAGATAGCTCGTTTTCCAGGTCTAGAAAAGATGCATAATTCCATCATATCTGCATGCCATACATAGACGTATGTCGACAAACACGGCCTCGAATGTTGCTCAAGACACACTTCTCGCCTCGCATTTGTAAAGAAAAATCCAACATTACCTGATCTGTCACACATAATATTGCCATGCAATTAAGGCAATACGACCAATATCGACGAGGGAAAATAATTATCAAAACGATCAAGACCAATGATGTTCTCTGATCTGACTGATGTGTCTCTTTTGATTATATTGATAAATGAAAGAAATCAGTAAGACTTGTCATTGGATATCCTCATCTATTCACTTAATATAGCTTCAAATGCCGTCTTGACAAATCCATATATATTCTAGCCCTTTCGATCTAAATTTTTCAAATCTTTTTTTATCAATCGCATCTAAGAATTTGCGATTACTTCCTTCTACACATATTCATGAACAGTCCAATCACACCAGACAAAGGAAGTCATCGTTCTTCAACTGATGAAAAAGAGCCATCGTCCTCGGCGGCTTTTACCCAGGACCCAGATCTTACTTCTGACTCCTCGTCTGACGAAAATGTAGGCATCACACTTAATGACATTTCTGACATTGTGGTCACCGTCGATGAGGACCTCCCCGTTTTGACGCTGCGCATGTGGGTCTTGGCACTGGTGTTTGGGTCTCTAATTGCGGGTGTCGATGCCTTTTTCTTGATGCGCTACCCGACTGTCACTATTGGCCCTATCGTCGGCCAGCTGCTCTCATTCCCCTGTGGCCAGCTGTGGTACAAGGTGGTACCAAACTGGAAGATCTTGGGAATCGAACTTAGCCCTGGGCCGTTTAACATTAAAGAGCATGCCTGCGTTACAATTTTTGTGAACATTGTGACGGCGGCCAAGTTGGTCAACTCGGCGCAAGCAGAGCAGTTCAAATTTTTTGGAATTGAAATTGGAATTGGCAGGTCGGTATTGTTAAACGCAGCGTCGTACCTCATGTCTTTTGCTTGGTGCGGTCTGGCCCTGCCTATCCTTGTGAAGCCAGCTAATCTGATTTGGCCATCGACCTTAGGAACCTGTGCTTTGTTCAAGACACTGCACTCCCGCGACAACAAACCAGCTGATGGGTGGATCATTTCCCGATTATCCTTTTTCGGTCTTGTCTTTGCTGGTTCTTTCATCTGGTACTGGTTTCCAGACTTCATCATGCCTTTCCTCTCCTCAATTGGCGCTTGGATCTCCTGGATCCGCCCCGAATCCGCTGTATTGGGTCAAGTCTTCGGCGTTCAAAACGGCCTCGGCCTATTTCCCTTCACATTGGACTGGGCCCAAATCTCGTCTCTGGGTAACCCGCTCGTGACGCCCTTCTGGGCAACCGCTTGCATCTTTGGCTCTTTTGTATTTTGGTGCTGGATCATCATGCCCGCAATGTACTACACGAACCAGTTCCAGACTGCGCATTTGCCAATTATGAGCAATGGCATTTTTAACAAAAACGGAACCAAGTATCTGCCTAAACAGGTGGTCAACGCAGCGTGGGAGCTGGATCTTAAAAAGCTGGAAAAGTACTCGCCGGTAGTTTTGCCGATTTCTTTCATTCTGAATACGGCATTGAGTCTGGCTTCGTTTGCTGCGCTTTGGATTAGTTTCTTCCTGAGGTTCAAGACGGATGTGGTCGACAAGGTGAGGTACAAGCAGACCGATATTCACAATGTCATAATGTCAAAGTACAAGTACCCTTACTATGGCCTCTACCTCTTAAGTGCCATTGTAGCATTAGGTCTTGGAATTGCATTTTGTGAAGCCTGGCCCCAGTTTCAAATAACCTCTGCTGGGTTCGTTGTATCCCTCATTATTGGCGGTTCCCTCTTTGTCCCTCTATCCCTAATCGAGTCCCGCTCCAACTTGATTGTCCCTATGAACATCTTCTTCTACATTGTCTCTGCATTCTGGTTTCCAGGCAAACCCATGGCCCTTCTCTACTTTTACCTTTTTGGCTACTCGACCCTCCAGCATGCCATGCACATGGCTGAATCCGCCAAGATCGGGCACTACATGAAAGTGCCGCCCTATGCCACCATGACCGTCATCTTTGCCAGTGCTATCTGGGGCCCCGTTGTCAACTCGTCCGTCACCGGCTGGGTCCTCTACAACGTTGAGGGAGTCTGCACCGCCAACGCCAAAAACAACATGATCTGCCGCTCCATCCAGACCTCGTTCAACAACCATCTTATCTGGGGTCTCCTCGGCAAACACAATTTTGGCGCTGGTGGCCGCTATGCTTTTGTGTTCTACTTTCTCATCATCGGCGTTTTCATTTCGCTCTCCGTGCATCTCATGAGGTACCTCAAACCTCGCTCCACGTTCTGGCGTAAGCTGAATCCAATCCTGCTCCTCGGCGGTGCTGCCCAGATCCCAGCAGTGACAGGCTACAACTACTCTACTTGGTTCGTTACTGCTTTCATCTTTAACTACGTGATCCACCGTTACAAGAACGCGTGGTGGAAAAAGTACAACTTGGTGCTGGCGGTTGGTCTTGACTGTGGACTGGCTATTGCTGCTATTTTGATTTACTTCTGTGTCGTTTATACAGGTGCTTCTGCTAACTTCTCGTGGTGGGGCACGACTGTAGCGGATTCGAGCTGTGATGCAAAGGGATGTCCGTTCTTGCCTGCAAATAAGATTAAATTCCCTCCGGGTACTTTGTTCTAAGATTTATCATGTACATGTTATGAACTTTTATAAAATATGCATATTTGTTTACTTCAGTGTTTAGTTAATTCAATAGTTTTGTTTGTGACCATAAGCTAGCTAACTTCAGATCCCTATTGATGGGATGATATGGAATGTAGCAATCACTCAAACTACGATTTAAACTCATCTCTGCCTTAGGAAAGCCCTCCTCACATTTTTCGTCTCCGGATAATACATTTCATCTGACCTGAAGAAATCCCCTGTTTTGTATCTTATTTTGTTAGAGACCTCTACTTCTCAGTCTAGCTTAACCGACCTAGAAACAAGAACAACTCACATATAGCAACATGTTTTATATTATCTAGATCTAGAACATTTTCTCAGGCCTTTTCTTGTTTACATGTGTTTTATTCAAGTCGGAAGACACTTGGATCAAGAAACAATTTTGATTTGAGCGCTTGAATTTGCGGCCAGACTCATGGACTGGAATCACAAGGAATGAGCACATTAAAAATGCCCATAAACATTCATATATAGCGTTTTCTGTTTGATATATTGAGACAATAGAAAGTATGCATTATATAGCTCATGATAATCCAATTCCTTTTCCATAGTATATTGTTAGCCATAGTCCAGTCGAGCCAACACAATTAAACGTCCTGATACTACATATCATGGCCTAATCTGTCCATTTATACTATAGTATACAAATTCTGGAGCCTTTATTTCTGAAAAGAACACACACTAGGGCCCGTCCAGACGTTGCCCCTTAACAAGACCAAGCTAGAAAATGATCGGCCTATTCATAAAACAATAAGATCTTGTATCGCCGAGGTAGCGATGGAATGACGCAATATATTTAGATATCATCATCAACTTGAACACATCAAAAAGGGCTAGACCCTGATACTGGTCTTTGGTCGTTGTAAAGTGAGTATGAAGGGCATTGTTCGAGACTGGACTGTAAATCACAAAAATAGTTCAGACATTATTAAGTGCCAGTATGAGGTCTTTTCTACATGATTGTGGGGTTTAGTATGATGGTTCTATTCAATTGTAAATGCTACCTCTAGATTCCCCAGATTGTCAAAAGGTCCAGACTTGGTCTATTTGTACGTCAAAACAGTACCAGTAGTAAGAGATGGCTAAGCGATGCATGTAGCCAAACCAGGATGTCAACTTTGGACAGCTGTTGAGTAAAGGACAAGAATAGTCTATTCTTGTTTAAACTAGAAGAAGAATCTGAAGGCCGTAAAGAGGTTATAAGAGTAGAAATCATGAGAATACAACGAATTGCGCTTGTGTTCTCTTTTTGCAAAGAGTTATATGGAGACAGTTACTAAGATTGCCTATTCTTATAGCTAGTATACACAAAGTCTTCAAAACCAGTTAACCCAACACAATTCATCATCTATCCCATTCACCCATGCAATAACTCTAGATCTTCCCTCAAACTGCTCTCTGCGTTTTGTTCAACGCTTCTTGTTCTGGCTCTCAACCCATCCAGTTCGCAGTAACGATCGGCAAAATAATTACATCAGCTCTTACATCATCTACACTCTAGACTGGAGTCAATGACCTCAACACCATCGCCGCGCCATCGCACCCTCACCAGCGCACACAAAAAACTTCAATTACAAATAGGTTCAAGAGTCTTAGACTCTCTTTGGTTCTTTTTATTTTTGAAAATCTTCTAGGTCTGTGATCGTGTTTACCCTCGGAGTAAAGGAAGTGGCAAAACAGACATAATGGCGCAAGTGACAAGTTCCCTGGACAGAACTAGCACTACAGTTAGGAATGACAAGGGCAAATCAGTATCCACACAGCAGCAGCGGCCACAGCAGCAGAAGCAGAAGCAACAGCAACGAACGCCAAACAGGCAGCAAACGAGCATCAGCAGGAGTGAAAATTCAAATGGTTCGGTGTCTGAACCTGGGCCTCAGCCCGAGCCAGAACAGTCCCCGGAAACCAAAACTCAGCATGTACGTATATCTTATTTTTCTTTCCTTTTTCATCAATTTGTATACTATTACGGTGTGTGTAGCTAACGAAAGTACTAGCGATGGCAGGTAGGCCGACTACAAGGGCTCGGCAACGTGGAGGAGCTCAGAGAAGTAACGCCCGTCCCTATCCAGCTCATAGACCACACCAAACCAGTCAATAACGCCGATGACAACCAGACCGCTAATGCAGCCAGCGCAGTTGTTGCTGCAGGCGGAGTCTGGGCCAAAGACGTGCATGTCGACGACTACAACCTGATCCAGGGCAGCACAAAAGCCGGTGCGTACATTGTGTGGATCATTCACATTGAAGCGTTAGCCTCGGCACTTTTGAACAGAGAAGACTCGTCTGACTCTTCGTCCACCACCACTACGGCCAGCAATAACAACAGCAACCACAGTAGTACCGTCAGCAGAAGAGTGGCCAGCCACACTAGCCACCTACGCAACGGAGCAGCGGGACGCAGCGGAATCATAACTATCAGAAAGCGGTACAGCGAGTTTGACGTTTTTCGCGACCAACTACAGCGCAAGTTCCCAGGTCGGAGGAATGAGATTCCAGACCTCCCGCCCAAGAGCATGCTGTTCAAGTTTCGGGCTGCGTTTTTGGAGTCGCGGCGCAAGGGCCTGGAGTATTTCCTGTTGTGCGTATTGCTGAACCCGGTGTTTGCTAGCGACCCGATTGTGAAGACGTTTGTTCAGTCAGACTGAGATGGCCTTTTCTTTTATCATTGTCATTTTATCATGTACCATTGTATCATTTCCCCCCTGCATTTTAGTATCTAACAGCTGTTTTCCATAATGTTCCGGTAGAATTTCTAATTCATTTTGTCGTTAATTCGGTTCCCGTTGGTTGTCGGTCTCAAAGTGAAAAATTCCGGAGTCCCAAATTAGTAAAACTCAAGTCTAGACGTGAAATACCAAAAACAGCATTTCTATGAGTTCTAGGCCCTCTTAATAATTCTTTTTATCCGCCTTTTTTCTTATTTCTTTTCTTTCTTCTTTCTTCTTTCCTCTTCTTCTAACCAAACTAACAAACTGGTATAAAACCATCCAAGATCCCTCTTGTAGACCGTTTTTTTATTTTCTATATCATTCACAATTAATTCCTTCACATTGTCTACTAGATATACCTCTCGCCTCTTCTCGGCCAGATCTAGACTCACTACTCTCTCAACCGCGCTTTTTGCATCTAACCTATCATCGACCGACACATCTTCATCCACAAACACCTTCAACCCAAATCACATCGCTAGAAACATGTCTACCCACCACAGAGTTGTCATCATCGGCTCCGGCCCTGCCGCCCACACCGCCGCCATCTACCTGTCTCGTGCTGAAATCAAGCCCACCCTTTACGAGGGCATGCTCGCCAACGGTATCGCTGCCGGTGGCCAGCTCACCACCACCACTGATATCGAGAACTTCCCCGGTTTCCCCGAGGGAATCAGCGGTACCGGACTCATGGAGAACATGAGAGCCCAGAGCGTCAGATTCGGAACTGAAATCATCACCGAGACCATCTCCAAGGTAGACCTCTCACAGCGTCCCTTCAAGTTCTGGACTGAGTGGAACGAGGACGCAGAGCCCAACACCGCTGATGCTATCATCATTGCCACTGGTGCCTCCGCTAAGCGTCTCCACCTCCCTGGTGAGGAGACTTACTGGCAGCAGGGTATCTCTGCCTGCGCTGTTTGCGATGGTGCTGTCCCTATCTTCAGAAACCAGCCCCTGGCTGTCGTCGGTGGTGGTGACTCCGCCGCTGAGGAAGCCCTGTTCCTGACCAAGTACGGTTCCAAGGTCTACGTTATCGTCCGCAAGGACAAGCTGCGTGCCTCCACCATCATGGCCAAGCGTCTCGCCGCCCACCCCAAGGTCGAGATTCTGTACAACCACAACCCCAAGGTTGCCAAGGGTGACGGCAAGCTGCTGAACGCCCTCGAGATCTACAACAACGTCACCGGCGAGTCCCGCGATTTAGAGGTCAAGGGTCTGTTCTACGCCATTGGCCACGTCCCTGCCACTTCCATTGTCAAGGGCCAGATCGAGACTGACGAGGACGGATACATTAAGACCATCCCCGGCTCTGCTATGACCTCCGTCAAGGGTGTCTTTGCGGCTGGTGACGTCCAGGACAAGCGATACAGACAGGCCATCACCTCAGCTGGCTCTGGATGCATGGCTGCTTTGGACGCCGAGAAGCTTCTTTCCGAGGAGGAGTAAAGCAAAGCAGCTTCTTTACATTATTAATTTTTTGCAGTATTATATAGAGTAGTTTGTTTTTCCACGTAATTAATGAGCACCATGTCAAGAGCATCTATACAAAGAACAAAATTGCTGTTTTTTTTGTCTTTGAAAAGTCTGCTTTATTGCAGTTCTTAGTTGGCACTGGGGCGGATTGCGTCATTTCATAGATATTTTCAATACAAATATATTTTCATTTCACTATTACCATACAACCACTTGTCAAACACAAACACAAACACTCATCCTTTTTAACGTCTAGACTTAAGGCTCAGGCTCTCCACATCGGCCTCCATCTGTCGGATCATCGCGTGGTGAGTTTCCAAGTCTTTGTTAAGACGGTCACGCTCCGCAATCAGGTTCTGCTCCCACTGGCGGAATCTCTGCTCCTCCACTCTCACCTGCTCTGTAAACATCTTGCGCAGGTTGTCTTCCTCCTCCTTGAACTTGGGATTGTCAAACTTGCGGGCCCGGGCCTCGCCAAACTTGCGTGTTTCCATCTGCTTGGCCCGGTAAGCCTCGTAGTGCACGTCCTCCGTAGACTGGATCAAATCCAGCATGTGCGAGCGGATCAGCAGCAATCGCAGCTTGCGGAAGTCGCAGTGCTCCTCGTTCTCGACCTCGGCGACTCCCCACAGGTACTGACGGCCCTTGACCACGCGGCCATCGGGAGTCTCAACGTCCTTCTCGGATCCAATGACTGAAAAGGGCATGACATCAATCAGAGCTCTGATCTGCTCGGCCTCAGCAGGGGTAGTGCCTCTAGTGCCAGTCACGTCCTGAGGGTCTTCCTTATCAATGGTAGGCTTGTAGATTTCAATGCCCTGAGCCTGCAAGACTTGTCGAATGCGATGCTTGAAATCTGAGATTTCCTGAGGTGAAAGGGTGTCGGCCTTGGCAATGATAGGGATCAAATTGACACGCGTAGACAGCTGGCGCATGGCCTCGATATCCAGAGGCTTCAGGGAGTGGCCAGTGGGGCGGATGAAGTAGAGACAGGCATGAACACGCATGTCGTGAATGCTGCGGCGGTTGGGCTGTTGCTCCTGGCGCAGGTAAGACTCGTGCTGGTCATCAATGAACTCGACAATCGGCTGCCAGGACTCCTTGTTGTTGACGTTATCGCCAAATCCAGGGGTATCCACAATGTTCAAGCGCACCTTGAACCCCTTCTCTTCCAGCTCGGCCTTGGTGATGCCAATTTCAGCAGACTTGCGGATCGAGCTGGCATGTCGCGTAGTGTTGTCGGTGTAGCTCTTGACGGTGGTCGAAAAGAGGGTGTTGATGAAGGTAGTCTTGCCCAGGCCAGACTCACCAGCCAGCATAATGGTAAACGTAGCTCCACGCTTGGCCACGATTTTGTATCTAACTAGTCAGCATCAATCAGCATGCCAAAGAGAAAAGACTTACCTCTGGTTAGGCAAGTTCACGACACCAATCTTGGCGTCCAATGCCTCCGCATCAAGAGGGTTTGCAACGATAGCCATTGTTGTGCGTTGTTGTGTATCTTAGAAAGGGGCTACTGAAACGAGAGTCAAACACACTGGTATTGATTCAGTCGTTTGATAGAGTGGTCTATGTCGCCTTGATAGAACAAACCAAAAGGGCTTTAAACCTGGTGTTTGTTGCAAGTAAAAAAATGCCAAAGAAGTTGAGAGAGAAAAAGGAAGGAAGAAAGGCAGGAGGTTTCTGGTGTGTTGAAATTGAAAATGAAATTACTCCAGGCCCACCTTGGTACACTAGTAACAAGGGACAAGTTGCAGACCAAAAAAGTCTGTTACGTGGTAAGATCCAGGGGTAAAATGTGCTGAGCTAAGTTCTTATAAATGATGACAAAGCTTGTTATGTAATTATGTGTTACCCGGTCCTTTAAGTCTAGATTTTGATTTTGTCCAACTAGTTCAGCGGCGAAACTTTCTTTGACCTTTCACACAAATCATTAAAGCATCAAGTGAGTCGGCCTAACTGTTTTACACTTTATCCAGAGATCAAAAGCGCTAACAGTCTCAGTCTAGAACCATGAATCGGCTAGGCCTATCAATCCCTAGGCTGACCGTATCTGCGGCGCCCAGGGTTTTGCTGGCAAGTGCCAGGCAACCCGCCGCTCGGCCTCTGGTCGCCACACTCATTTCAAGATCACCAACCGGCGTTTTCTATAGACCTTTCAGCCTGTCAGCATCGCGATTCGAAGAGCAAAAGCCCTCTGAGAATAAATCCAAGAATCCAAAGCAAGAGCCTGAGCCAAACGGGCAGACCCGTTTGTACCTTGTCTTTGGCGCGTTTTTGGGTACCCTGTTTCTCATGAACCTGTATGCCGAATCGGTGATTCCGGGCTTGACGTGGGAGGAGTTTAGAACCAACTTTTTGGATAGAGGAGTGGTGCAGAAGATTACGGTTGTGAACCGGACAACGGCAAAGGTGACACTCCGCACGGACGCTGGCCTCGGAACCTTGGGCGGCAGCAGCATTATTCACTTTACGATTGGATCGGTAGAATCGTTTGAACGGAAACTTGAGAACGCACAAAACGAGCTGGGTATTCCCCAGAACGAGCGGATTCCCGTCGCTTACACGACCGAAGGTTCGATCTTGTCGTCGGTGTTGACTTTTTTGCCTACTGTTCTGCTGATTGGTGGTTTGCTGTACATTAGTCGCCGAGGCGCTCAGGGTGGCGCCAGCGGCATCTTTGGTGTCGGCAAGAGCAAGGCGAAGTTGTTTAACCAGGAAACCGACATCAAGGTCAAGTTTAAGGACGTTGCCGGCATGGACGAAGCCAAAGTGGAAATCATGGAGTTTGTCAACTTTCTCAAGGACCCCAAGAAGTACGAGCGGTTGGGAGCCAAGATCCCCCGAGGTGCTATTTTGTCCGGCCCCCCTGGTACTGGTAAAACCCTAGTTGCAAAGGCCACTGCAGGCGAAGCCGGCGTGCCTTTCTTGTCTGTATCTGGATCTGAGTTTGTAGAAATGTTTGTGGGTGTTGGTTCTAGCCGTGTGCGTGACCTGTTCAAGACCGCACGCAAGATGGCACCAAGTATCATTTTCATTGACGAAATCGACGCCATTGGCAAGGCCCGTGGCCAGGGTGGCCAGTTTGGCGGAAACGACGAACGAGAGTCTACTCTGAACCAAATGCTGGTCGAAATGGACGGCTTTGCGTCGTCTGACCACGTCGTTGTGCTAGCTGGTACCAACAGACCGGATATCCTGGATCCCGCTTTGCTACGTCCAGGTAGATTCGATAGACACATTAGCATTGACAAGCCTGACATTGAGGGCCGCAAGTCTATCTTCCATGTATACCTCAACAAGATCAAGACCAAACTGGACTTGGACGAGCTGGCAGGCCGCCTCTCGGCTTTGACGCCAGGATTTGCAGGTGCCGATGTCGCTAACTGTGTGAACGAAGCTGCGCTGATTGCTGCCCGTAAGGGTGCTCACACCGTGGAGATCACACACTTTGAGCAGGCTATCGAGCGTGTCATTGCTGGTTTGGAGAAGAAGTCTAGAGTGCTCTCTGTCGAGGAACGTCGCACCGTGGCATACCACGAAGCCGGTCATGCTATCTGTGGATGGTTCTTGAAGTATGCTGATCCCCTGTTGAAGGTCTCGATTATCCCCCGTGGCCAAGGTGCCTTGGGTTATGCTCAGTACCTGCCTCCTGATATTCAGCTGCTTTCGGAAGAAGAGTTGTCAGACCGCATGGCCATGACGCTCGGAGGCCGAGTGTCCGAGGAAATTCACTTCTCGAGCGTCACTAGCGGTGCCAGTGATGACTTTAAGAAAGTGACTGCTATCGCGACCAACATGGTCACGGCTTGGGGCATGTCCGACAAGCTCGGCTGGCTCAACTTTGACGACAACGGGCAGCGCTGGAACAAGCCGTTCTCTGAAAAGACTGCGGAGCTTATTGACCAGGAGGTGAGACGCATCATCAAGGAGGCCCACGACAAGTGCGAGCAGCTTCTGGTGGCCAAGAAGACCGAGGTGGGTTTGGTCGCCGAGGAACTGCTGGCCAAGGAGGTGATTACTAGGGAGGACATGATTAGACTGCTGGGACCTAGACCGTTCCCAGAGCGCAACGACGCGTTTGACAAGTACCTGGATAAGAGCAAGCTCGGTGACTTTGGAAGCAACCGAGAGAGCCCGGCGGTTTAAAGCAAATGCACTATGTTTTGTTTGTGTAAATATACTGTTGTACATAATGTTATTTTGATTTTGATAGAACTTTTGAAGGGTGCCAGGCCTAAGGAGCAGGCACTTGCTGAAGATTGGTTTGGATGAATTTGGCAATGTCATGAGAGTCCTGTGGTGACTGAGCGTGCTGCTGCATATTGACCACTTTGGCGTAATAGTAAATGGCCTTGAACATGTGTAACGCAGCCACCTCCGCCGGCACCCTGCCCACACCCGTCCCTAAACCCGTCAGCATCACATGGAGCGTCGGCTCAGTATGATGATCCTCGTCCGCAAACAAATGCGTGTCCGCCAGCACCGACATAAGGTTCCACGTACAGTTAAACACCGTCGAATCGCACAACCGCTCATGCTGAGACCTCGCTATCCGCGTCGGCGTCGCCATCGTGGGTAAATGAATCAGGTCCGGTACCGGCCTTCCTGGCTGTTTCAGCGTTTGCGGTGGGCTGATGTGCGACAGCAGCGTGGGCGCGGGTATCCTCACCGCGGTCTGGACTGGATTGTAAGCCATTGAGTACGGCGAGGCGTGCATCAGTGCAGCCTGCACCGCCGCCGACACGCTCCTAGTACTGATTTCGGTCGCCGATGCTGAGGTGTCTAGTAACGACAGGTAGTACAGGTTGATGGCCAGATCAAAGCCGCCCTCCATCCAGCCGAACGAGTTTCCCGGCGACACTATTGCGCCAATTCGTAACTGCTCAACTGCTGGTGCAATTGAGCTGGCCTGAAGTAGTCTTGCATCTGTGACGACGGTCGCGTGGACCAGTGCTGAGCTCCTGCCAGGGTTGGCGCTGGTGCCGATTACAGGGTGGCCCTCGACGGTGGTCAGGCTCTGCGTGAGTAGCAGCGTTTGAAAAGTGGACTGGAACTCGGGGGTGCGGTCGTAGATGTAGAAATGGAGTTTCTTGTATGATGGAGCTAGCAGGCGGCCCATTTTGAGTGCTCTTTTCATGCTGGTGAACCGTTAAGGAGATGGGTTGAGATGGAGTTGCAGGGTTGCATGATTGCTCCCAATTGAGGGTGCTAAATGGGATGCCTATAAGTTTTGTGACACAAAAACGTCTCTCCTTTACTATTAAATAGACTAACCAAAATTCTACTTTCTACTTTTTTATTACTGCAGCTTGGCTCTCAGCAACGTCGAGATCGCATTGAAATCAGCCTCAGTCGTCGCCTTGCTATTCATATACATCACCTTCGAATAGTAGTACAAGGCTTTAAACATGTGCAGGGCTGCAACCGGATGCGGCACCTGGCCCGAGCCAGTACCCAATCCTGTCAGCAAAATATTCAGGCAAGGCTGGTCCGTCTGAGCAGGTGAGAATATATGCGAGTCCGCCAATGTCGAAACCAAGCTCCATGTACAGTTGAAAACCGGTGAGTCGCACAATCGGCCTGCCGTGCTCACGTTAAGCGGACCAGGAGTTGGCCCCGTTGGCAGGTGGACTAAATCAGGTGCAGCAGCAAGTAGGTGGTAGGGCGGTGGTGGCGCCGGATGCGGGCTTGCGTGTGGTGACCATGCTGGCTCGTCTGGTGCAATCGTCGACAGCAGCATGTGGCCCGGAATTCTAACCGCATGCTGCGGCGGATTATAAGCCATTGTATGCGGCGACACCCTCTGGAGCGTCGTCTGCAGGGCCGCCGTCAGCTTTGCCTGCGTTATACTTCTATTCAAAATCGACGAGTAAAACAGATTGATTGCCAAATCAAAGCCGCCCTCCATACGTCCAAACGAGTTACCCGGTGACACGATGGCTCCAATTTTAAAGTCATGAACCGCATCGCCAATAGAAGGGGTCTGGAAGTACTTGGGGTCGGTTATAACGGTAACTTTGATAGCATACTCGCTGGCGTAGATGGGGGAGGAACTGCCTCCGAGGGAGAAGGCGCCTTCAGTGTGGCCCTGGTGAGACAGCAGCGATTGGAAGTAGTTGCGGAACTCGAAGGACTTGTCGTAGATGTAGAAATGGAGCTGTTTGTTTGGCTGGCTCATTGTGATGGTGCCTGAGAAGATTGGAGGAGATAGAAAAAATTGTGGGGGGTATTTAGATATAGTACAAATTAAGGTTCACGTGAAGTTACTCATACATTGCGTTTGTACAGCGATAGTAGTCCGTCCATAGAGGTCTACTGGTAGGCTTAGATGTCAATATTGATCAATGTAAAATAAAAAAAAATGCTTGTGGATTTGTTCATATTGCAAGAATTGAATTTAAAATCCAAATAGAATAGATGCATAAAGCTGTTCAACTAATATTGTTTGAGCATACTTTTTTAACGCTGAAATTTATAACTTTAAGCAAAATCTGGGGTAACCAAATTAATGCCCGAGGTATTGGGATATCAAAGTGCCGATATCCCTATTCTAGTAACTCAATTTCAACATGCATTATTTTTAATGATTTTTGCACCAAAAGACCTTTATTGCCTAGTAAGGGCGTTAAAATCTGGGTTTATGATACTTCCTTATCATACGAACTTTTGCCCAGTGCCTTTCTGAACATTCAGGCCTCGACCTACTTGGAGCTCTTGCGCTCCGACATTCCAAAATTCTCAGCTCTGCAACTACTGTCAATGCTCGATTTATCACCTCAAACACAAATACTCTCCTCAATTACAGAAAGAGCATATTTGAACCGACCTTGTTACGGTCCAACATTTTCACTATTTTGATACTTGGAGATCTAAACTGGTTCAGTCAACATCCAGGATGTATTGGTTTAACTTGAAATGGTAACAGGTCACAACGAAATGAATCACAAACTAGCCCATTTGAATACCTTTTGATATGAGATCTGCTCTACAAAAGTGTATTATACTTGCATCTATATCCATTGATTGGGGATCAAAGCCAATTGTGTCTATTGTTTTTGAACATGCTACGTGCAATTACAAAGGCCATAGGATAGGGCTACCCCACAATTAAATTGGCCATTCTCGATTACGCACTTTGGAAACAGATGCCATGTCTCTTTTTTTTTGACTTTCTCCACTTGAAAATTGTTGTTGAATGTCTCTACTGCCCAATCACAAGATTCCCCAGTGATCCATGGGATCATTAACTTACAACTTGAGATTTCCATCAATTGGTGCGCCCCAGTGTCAATTCCGACTTAAGCGATCCCTCTTTTGTTTTCAATAGTGGAGTTTGTTCTAGAACTATTCCGCCGCGCTTTGAGAGGCTTCTTATTTATAGGTATGGCTGTGACTTCTTATTATGTCAGTATCAGCAGTAGTAGAGTGGTGAGTTACAATATCGGATGAAGCCGTTACCACTATGTGCATAGAGCTTACAACGCCTTTTAATCACAAGTAAAGAATTGAGAGAAAAAACACAATCAAGCCGAGTACGAGATCATCAGTTTACCAGCTTTGTAGACTTTGAAAACTGCTACTGAATCGTTTTAAATACTCTCAACTGTCAACATACTCCATATATTAAACCAACCCACGAATCAACAATACTTTCTCCTTTAAATTTTATCATAAATTTTATATAAAAATAAAAGAAATAAAAGATGAAACTTTTTTTCATTTCGTCGCCAAGTTTTTCCGGTTTATTTTTTATCTTGTCTCAGTACCGAGATGATTCATTTTTCTGATCCGAGAGTTTAACATTGGTTAACATATTTGCATACTTTAACATTGTCTAAGATGGTTTTAATAGCGTGATATGTTACAGTTGTATACATTATTTATCAGAGACACTTCTTTCTATTATTGTTTCTTTTGATATTATACAAAATGGTTTTTGTTGCGATATTCTATTAATATTGATCAGAAAACAGGTCCAGGAGACATTAGTTACTATGTAGATTTTACTATAGTGTTTAGTATGGTCTCATAGTAATTTAATGGTATTATGGTCTGTTGAAAAATACTGTTGTTACTAATAATTAGCTAATCTGACTAATAATTACTCATCATTACATAACAAAGCCAACCAATCAGCATCTGCCAACTTGTTTTCCCCTCACAATCCATGTTTCCTCTACACTGTGCTTACCTAATTAGTGCTTGAATTGGTAATAGATGCATTCTTATGTCAGCAAATTTGCCCCGAGTCATCCCGAATTGCTTAGCTCAGCTTTGAGTTTTGGCTGCAACTTTTTGTCACATTCTCATGTGATATTCTTATATTTTACTATGCTTCACACATATAGCACAAGAATAGTATAATACTAAAGCTTAGTAATAATAATATAAATCACTACAAGTTCTGTCACCAGTGTTTAAAAATCCCACTTTAAGCAGCCGCCGCACTTAAAATTCTGATTGGGTTTTAATATTGTCACAGTAAATTTTTGAAATTGTCATCAAAACCATCCACAGCCCAGCCAGTATCAAACAAACATTATTTAACTCAGTTCATATCCAACTTTTTTTCTTTCTTCTTTTCTCTTCTTCTTCTTCTTCTTCTTCTCCTTTTTCTGATTTTATTTAATTTCTTCAGAGTTTTTTATCATTCTCTTCTCTTTATCGATTGCAATTCGTTAATCTACACAAATGTACAGATCAGTTGCTAGAACAGTCGCCCGCTCGGCTATCAGAGTCAACGCGCCTACCGCAAGACTGGCCTCCCCCCGTTTGGCCGTCCTCCTTCAGACCGCAAACAAGTCGACCTGGGCCAATGTTGAGCAGGGCCCTCCCGATGCCATTCTCGGTATCACTGAGGCCTTCAAGAAGGACACCTTTGACCAGAAGATCAACCTCGGCGTGGGCGCTTATCGTGATGATGCTGGCAAGCCCTTTGTCCTGCCCTCTGTCCTTGAGGCTGAGAACCGCGTTCTCCACAAGAACTTGAACAAGGAGTACGCCGGAATCACCGGTGTCCCCGATTTCACTGCCGCTGCTGCTGAGCTTGCTTACGGTGCTGACTCTCCTGCCCTTACTGAGAAGAGACTGGCAATCACCCAGTCCATCTCTGGTACTGGTGCTCTCCGCATTGGAGCTGAGTTCATGGCCAAGTTCTTCCCCTCCAAGAAGGTCTTCCTCCCTACCCCTACCTGGGCTAACCACGGTGCCATTTTCAAGGCCGCTGGCATGACCCCCGTCTCGTACAGATACTACGACTCCAAGAACATTGCCCTGGACTTTGACGGTCTCGTCGAGGACCTGCGCAAGGCCGAGGATGGCTCCCTTGTTCTCCTGCACGCCTGTGCCCACAACCCCACTGGTGTCGACCCTACCCCCGAGCAGTGGCGCTCTCTGTCTCAGGTCTTCAAGGAGAAGGGCCACTTCCCCTTCTTTGATATGGCCTACCAGGGCTTTGCCTCCGGTGACATCAATGTCGACGCCTACGCTGTTCGCTACTTTGTCGAGCAGGGCCACCAGATTGCTCTGTGCCAGTCCTTTGCCAAGAACATGGGTCTGTACGGTGAGCGTGCCGGTGCTTTCTCCCTCGTTGCTGAGTCCGCTGAGGAGGTCAAGCGCGTTGACTCCCAGCTCAAGATCATCATCCGCCCTCTCTACTCCAACCCTCCTATCCACGGTGCCCGTCTCGCTTCTGAGATTCTGAACGACGAGGGCCTCAAGGCTCAATGGCTCTCTGAGGTCAAGCTGATGGCCGACCGTATCATCTCCATGCGCGCTCTTCTCAAGGAGAACCTGGAGGCTCTTGGTTCCAAGCGTGACTGGTCCCACGTTACCTCTCAGATCGGTATGTTCTGCTACACTGGTTTGACTGGTGAGCAGGTTGACACCCTGGCAAAGGAGTACTCTGTCTACTTGACCAGAGATGGCCGCATTTCGATTGCTGGTATCACGTCGTCGAATGTTGCCCGCTTGGCTGAGGCCATCCATGCTGTCACCAAATAAACTGCATGCAAAAATGGAGGGCAGATTATGTAGAAGGATGTAAAGTACATTTTGTGAAGACCGTTATGACAAAGTAGTTAATGAATGATTAAACTAAAATGGCTACGAGCAATTGAGTGGGCTATGGTAAGCTACAAGTGGGAGTTATCATGATCCTGGCAATTGACCAGGGTAGTCTAACTATTGAATTTGATTCGCAATTGGTTTACAATTAAATGCAACCGAATGCTCTTCATGATTCTCATGACACTGAAAAGTCTATATTCCGATATCATTATAAAAATCAGAGAAAGAATTAACTGGAAGAAGAGGGCATTAAAGAGAATGGCTGTTTAGGTAGAAAGGGTGTATGGGGAAAAGTTGAAAAATGTGGGGCAAAGTATTTGACAAAAAAACGGTCAACCGGAATAGCTAGGCCTATATAGAACCATAGACCTATGGATGGAAGAAATGTACCAACAATAGAAAAAAAAGAAAAGAAAGGTTGTTTTTTGAAAAGGGATTGGTAGGTATAACCTAGGCACAGGGATCCTGAAAGGTGAAAAATGCATGGCGGCTTTTTTTATACGGCGGCATATAATATGTCTATGTGGAGCAGTTGCCTATAGGCCCTGGTTGAATTGGGTTGGTGTGTATACAGAGGTTTGAGACTAACCTGTTGAAGTTGGACTTAGAGGTTGACTAAAAGCTTATAGCCATAGGGCTATGGTCCCTATACAATTGTTGTCAGGCACACGACATAGCAGACAACAGTGGGAATACGTAGAGAGAGAAAGCTTTACAGATTTAGCTAGCAGACCAGAAAGAGAGAGCAAGTATAGGAAGCAGAAGGAGGAGAGAGAGAGTAGACATAGTAGACACTGAACGTGGAAAGAAGACTGGAAAAGTATAGTCAAAAGGGGGTTGAGTGGTTTTAAAGAAATCAAGGATTGAGCTCTCTGGTTACCGATTACCGTATAGTGTATGTATTTCTACAATATGAACTGTTTTATATTTGGCTAGAACTAGATGTAGGCCGATACATGAGTTGTATTGGAAGAAGAAGTTTGTGACGCTCTGCCTTGAACTTTTCAAACCAGTTACAAGTGCAATAAGATTACCTGTAATAAAGGACTCCAAAAAACTCTTATTCAAATTCAAGCCCATCTACATTTTATTCAAAGTCTCTGTCACAACATCTACCAGATGCTCTCCAATCTCCTCATTCTCAACCAAATCCTCAAACTTGGCCTTTACCGACACCCCCAACGCTGCAGACTGGTCCGACGCACTTACAGCCTTGCCCAAAAGCCCTAAAAGACCAGTAATCGTGTCGTCAACGGATGGGTTCGGCGCCTGCGCAATCTCAAGCAAATCAGTCAGGATTGTAGCCACCTGAGAGCAGGCACTTGACAAGATTAGGTTTTTGTTGGGCGATACTTGAGCGACCTGAATCGCAGCCTCGAAGTCAGCAACGGGCGAAGTGTCGGAAATGGAAACGTCGGAAGTAGTTGTGCCAAGATGCAGAATGTCTTGTGTGGCAGAGGCAGGCAAGCTGGCAGAGGATGGGGCTTGGCTGCTTTCAATCTTGATCCGTGGAGTTTCTTCGACAGGACCGGAGTTGGCGAGAAGAGAGTCAATGTCGATGGGTTTCTCTTCAACGCGTAGCTCGTCTTTGGCTTCGGCGCCGTTGGTCCCCTTGGTCTCACGTTCGAGCTTGACGCGCTCTTTGCGTTCGTCCTTGGTCTCGACCCGTTTGGTTGCCAGCACCGATTCGAGGTGAGCAATGGACTTGGTGGCGTTCTCAACAACATGGTCAGGCGCACCCGAGTACTTTTTGAGAATCGGCATAATGTCAGGAATGTCCTGTGTATTGTCCATTAAAGCACAGTGTTTAATCACCTGCTTAATACGGTGGATCAACGGGTTGTACACCTGGTCCGGCGGCGCGTACTCAAACCCATCATCCGCCTCCATCAGGTCCATCTCGTCCACAAACTGGTCCATCGCGTCCTGCATCTCCTCGGTCGGAATCATAGGATGGTCTGCCGTCACCGTCTTAAACCCGCCCGTTTCCTTATCCTTGACTCTCACCTGGCCCAACGGCGGGAACCTGTAATGTCTTTGGTCCTGCGCAAACGGCAAGTGCGTCAGCATGAGGCACTCCAAATTCTCTTCAACCACAGGGGTCAGCGCACACATTTGGGCGTCCTTGCCATCCTTCTGTACGAGCCTTACGATCGCAGCTGATTTCTCTAGAAACAGTGCGTGGATCAGGCTGCTCAGGGCCATGGTTGCTTCAGGGTCGCCTTTGGCTCCAACAACATAATCGGTGTTGCTCATGCTCATGTAGCGGGGGATCATATTTTCTTTGACGAACCCGACGATCATCATGCTGGCGGGCTCCTGGCTGCGCAGTTTAATGACTTGCTCTTCTTCTTCGGTGAGCACGACAATGTCAGGACCGAACCGGTATCCAGATTTGACGTCCTCCGCTTCGACCTCGGTTTTGACTTCGGGGTCGTTTTCATCGACCACGTAGAACTCGGTAAGTCGTTTGACCTCTTGCAAACCCTGCTTTTTGAGGGCAGACAGTTTATCATCAGGAGAGCCTTGCGTCGCTTGCGAAGCTGCTGGTTTGCCTGCAGTAGCATAGGCCACGGCGGTTGGAGCTGTTGCTACTCTCACTGCTGGAAACGCTTCTATATCAATAGAAATGCAATTGTCAATAGGATACTCTGTCAAGTCGCCCAAAGTCAGCTTGCCTGCAAACGTTTTAATCGGGCGCACTTTTTTCACACTCGGCAACTGTAGCGAGTCAACTGCTTCTTGGGCGTTCGCAAACACCGAATCAGGAATATCGCACAGCTTTTTCAGGATTGCCTCGCTCTGTTTTTTCATAGGGTCGATCGGGCCGTCCTCCTCTGACTCCACAATGTCATTCTCCGTATCATCAAAATCAACGCCCAGCACCTTGAACTGGATGTTATTCTTCTTCATTTCGTCTCGAATCGCCTCAATATCGCCTTCTGTCTCTTCTAGCGGTTTCGCGTACCGCGCGTTGGTCAGTACATAGATGTTCTTGATATACTTTAAATGCCGGCAGTACGTCCGGATCATGTCAATGGCAACCACAATGCCTGAAATGATGTCCGCTGAGTCCACTTTGCTCGGCACCAGCTCCCTTCGTACCTCGTGCAGCATTTCGAGGGTGAACATGGTCACGTCTTGTAGCACTGCAATGTTTGAGTACTCGCCCTGTACCGCCAGATTGTTTTTAGTATCTACACAAGTTAGTCAGGGCACTACCATTTCAGCAGAATACGCACGCTTGCTGTTGACGGCCACAAGGCCTACGACGTCTGTTTTGCGCTCGCTCATAATCTTGTTGGCAATCAGGTTGTAGATGTAGTCCATGCCCCAGTCCAAGTCGTCTTTAGCGCGTCCGTGGTGGGCCTCGCCCATTGTCGGACCAACGTCCACAACAAAAATTGTAGCCTACACAGCGTTAGTCTCGCATAATTTCACTGGTACAAGACCATACCTCCTTAGATGCCATGTTGGTGGTGGAGTCGTGATGTGGACAGGTCCATGTTAGGTAATACGATGCGAGTTGGGCAGAGTTTACAACGATCAGTTGCCGATCCCAGATCTGGCATTAAGCGAAGTCGCAGACATGGTCATTGCCATCACAGACATGGCCACTGGCATTGTCATTGTCAATAGAAGAGCTGAGATGTCGATGAAGTGAAATATCTTTGATTCAACAAATTCAACAACTTCACATCGTGAAGCTGAGGTGCTGCTTTACTACTAGGACTTGTTTGGAGGGGCCTCTGTAAAGATGCACTCTGTGGGGCTGTTTATATATGGCAGTGCTCTAAACCCTGTTAGGCACCCACACCCGGTTCGGCCCCGGCAAGGGCAGGACGCCAACAGCCCTGAAAAACCCGGAACGACCGATGGCAGCTTGCAGCCTTTTTTTTGTTATCTACCACTAGGCAGACCAGACCCCAAAGCTCAACATTTTTATTTTTCCTTCCTGGGGTGTAGTCGGTCGGGAGATGGCGTGTGATTCAGAGTAGACAAAAATTAACTTTTCCTCCTTCAAATCATTTTCTCTTCTCCCTCATTTTTTTTTTTTTTTACCTTTCGCTTTTCGATCTCTCTGTGGTTTATCTGGTTTATCTCGCTACACAATGCTCACTCGTTCTGCTCAAAGCTGTGCTCGAGCAACTACCTTTCGTTCTGTATGTATGTCCATGTTCTGAAGGCTTGACTAACCCTGTGTCAGTTTAGACAATATTCTACGACCGCTGCGACGCCATCACGGCCGCTCTTTACAGCCGTTAAGCGCATTGTGCAGACCGCCACTGTGTGTGCAGTTGTGTACGGATCAGGGGTGTACTATGCTAGCATTGACGACAAGTTCAACCGTCTCTTCACAAAGTACGTGCCGTTAGCCGGTGTGGTTATGGATTTTTTGGAGGAGCGGGAGTATCAAAACAACATTGCATCCAGAGCACGCCGTGCCCAACTCGAAAGTGAATCCCAAGACTCCTACTACTACAGACGATCCCCGGTATCTTCCGCCGTGGAAAACGTGTCCAGCTCGTCAGCACTCACCAGCAACCGATCGGAAGAGCATCCTGCGGGGCACAAACAGACCCAATCATCTAGCAATGCGACTTCCGCCACTTCTTCAAAAGACCCGCTATCACCAAAGCGATTCTTTGACGCTGTATCAGGCACTGTAGGTGGCGATCGTGATTATCTGCCACTGGTACTGCTCCCCGATGATCAGGATGCGGTTCTCAACAAAGCTGCCATGTCCCTCAACGCACTTATTTCTTCTTTTAACGCCAGCGCCATTTCCGAAGAAACCGTTCTCAAAGTTTCCAAAACCCTTGCAGACGTAGCCAAGACTAATGCTAGCGTCGCCCCGCGCTACTCACAAGTAATCATGTACAAAAGCGACAAGTTCGACCGGCTTTACCGCAACTACCGCCTGATCTGGGAAGAGTATCTCGACACCCAAGAACAGATAAGCAGCACCAAGTCCACGCCCACATCAAACCCCGTGCTTGCCGACTACAGCAAGAAGCTCAGCGAAGAAATCACAGAAACAGAACTCCTCCTTGTCAACCTCATCAACTCCGGCAAGCGCGGCCAAGATCTCGACATCACAGACCCCCAATTTATCAAGTACAAGAACTATACTGCCTCTCTCAAGAAAAAGAAGCTGGCGCTTGCCCAACAGCCTACCCTCCCCGTTGGCCCCGCCATCACTGCCCCGCCCCCTGCCCCAAAGCCCCACAGTCCCTATGGTGCGTTTGACGGTACAGAGATTTCACTACAACTAAAACTAGCTCTAACACTACTGGTCACTGCCCTCCAGCAGCAGTCCCACGTTCCGCTGGGCCCTTACATCCAGGGTGTGCGCGAGGCGATGGCGTCATACCCCGAGAACAAAGAGGGCTTGATTCACGAAGCATTGAAAGGGATTACGATTCCTGAAAATGTCGATCTGGAGCCTGTACTGCATGACATTCTGACGTACGATAGCGGGCGGTCTTAACCCTTGGTTGTTTAGTCCATGAACATGAAAAAGAGCGATTGTGATAAAAAAAAAAAAGTAGGAACAATGAAATAGTGCATTTTAATTGGTGGGAGATCCGATGAGGTAAGCGAGATAAGATTACGGAATAACTAAATATGGGGAAGTCAGCCGTGTAGGATTAGGGCTATTATAATGAACCTGAAGTCGTCAGTAGACGGCTGATGGTGAAGAGTTGCAATGATGTAGAGTGTGTACAAATGTAATAGAAGAAGAATTGGTATTGATTGAAATAAGCCAATTGACTGTCGCAAAGATGTCGTTTGGTAGGAGTATTAGTCGGAAGAAAGCGCGTTTTGTGAAGTTCAATCACAGACTAACCAAACATCATAATTCAGGAGAGTTCCTAGAGCTGTCTGAAACAGTCTCGTTGGTAGATTCAAAATCGTTTTCATGGTTCCACTAAATAACATTAACCAGCCAGGTGTCATGTCTCATTTCAAGATATCAAGAGCAAGAGCTTTCATTACCATGAGAAGCAGTGCCTTGTATCGAGTGAGTGTGCTCAGTGGCCGCCTATAACTTCTAGTTAATATCCCACAAGTATACCAAAAGGCACCATACGACGCATAGCCCATTCTTATTCCAGTGCTTATTATTTCCAGTTTGAAGGGCCGTCCAAGGCTGAAACAGCACACACACCATAGTAGGGATATATATATATACTGACCTGTAGAGCTTTTATAGCCCAAAGAAGAAGACCGCCGTTGGTGGGCAACTTCTGCTTTCATGCTGCCGTGCCTTGCGGAATGGGCTGCAACGGGCTGGTCCACCACTGCCGATGCCGTCTTTTTTTGGTTCATTAATATTTTTGTAGTAGGTGAAAAACCGTCCGTGGTGTGAGACGACTGGATCAGATCACGGCAATTAACGGTAGTGGCTTGAGGTGGTACGAACAACTCATAGCAACGCCTAGCGAAAGACCCCACGCAGAAGGTCCTTTGAAACCGTCTCAACAGTACATCCCCTCACTCCCCATCAAATACCATGCACTGACCAACTCCATCCTATGCTCTGTAGGTGTTAAATGTCGTTGCATGTACAATCACATCACCATCCTTGCTGATGCAGGGTTGGGGTTAAACCTGTACACAAAAGTGGCCTTGGTGCCTTTTGTCTCTAACACAATTGAGTTTTTTTCTTATTAAAGGCTCTCATCCGTCAAATTTTCACTTTTCTTCTCTTCTTCATCTTTTTTTTTATTTCAAAATCTATTCATCATTGTATAATGTCCGACCGTGATATTCTCCCCGAAGGCCTCAAGCCCGTGCATTACGATCTCAAGATCTTCAAAATCGACATCCCGGCTCTCACCTTTGCTGGTACCGTCGTGATTGAGTACTCGGCAACCAAGAAAGTCGATGCGGTCTACCTCAATGCCAGAGACCTCGATATCACCTCAGCCGCTGTTGTTGCTTCTTCTACAAAGACCGAGTCGACGATTGGCGTCAAGGAAATCACATACGACAAGGCTACTGAAGTCGTCACCATTCCTCTTGAGTCGTCAATTGAGGAGGGCTCAAAGGTCATGGTGACTGTCAATTACACCGCCTTGATTCAGACCAACATGGCTGGTTTCTACAGATCTCAATACAAGGACGCCAATGGCAAGGATGCTGTCATGCTTTCGACGCAATTCGAGGCTACCGATGCCAGACGCGCCTTCCCTTGTGCTGATGAGCCTGAGCTCAAGGCTACTTTCGACGTCTCCGTTGAGGTGCCTGAGGCCTGGACTGCTCTGTCAAATATGCCCGTTGTTTCGAGCACTGCTCCTGGTGATGGCAAGAAGGCGGGTGAGCCATCTGATGTCAAGGTTGTCAAGTTTGAGCGAACTCCCATCATGTCAACTTACCTCCTCGCTTGGGCCACTGGTGACTTTGAGTACATTGAGGCTTTCACCGAGCGCAGCTACAACGGCAAGAGAATCCCTGTCCGTGTTTACACCACCAGAGGTCTCTCCAAGCAGGGTGAGCTCGCCCTGGCCAGCGCTGCCAAGATCATTGACTACTTTTCTGAGGTCTTTGACATTGACTACCAGCTGCCCAAGGCCGATCTCCTGGCTGTGCATGAGTTCTCGCACGGTGCCATGGAGAACTGGGGTCTCGTTACTTACCGTACCACCGCTGTTCTCTTTGACGAGGCTACTTCTGCTGCTGCTTACAAGACTCGAGTTGTCTACGTTGTTGCTCACGAGCTGGCCCATCAGTGGTTTGGAGACCTGGTCACCATGTCCTGGTGGCGTGAGCTCTGGCTCAACGAAGGTTACGCTACCTACGTTGGCTGGCTCGCTGTCGACTACCTGTACCCCGAGTGGCAAGTGTTTTCGAGATTCGTCTCTGAGAGTTTGCAGGGTGCTTTGACTCTTGACTCGCTCAGACAGTCCCATCCCATTGAGGTCCCTGTCAAGTCTGCTTTGGACATTGACCAGATCTTTGATCACATTTCTTACCTCAAGGGTGCCTCTGTTATCCGCATGATTTCCAACCAGTTGACCGACAAGGTCTTTGTTAAGGGTGTCTCTAACTACCTCAAGAAGCACTCTTATGCCAATGCCACCACTGTCGATCTTTGGACTGCCTTGTCTGAGGTCAGCGGTGTTGACGTCAACAAGATCATGAGCAACTGGACCCTGAAGATCGGTTTCCCCTTGGTTACTGTTACTGAGAAGGAGAACGGCGATGTTGTCCTTAGACAGGACAGATTCTTGAGCACTGGTGATGTCACTGATGCCGAGAACGAGACTCTGTGGTGGATTCCTCTTTCCCTGTCTTCTGGCCCCAACCCTGAAGACAAGATCACCACTGTCTCCACCTTTGACACCCGTGAGGTCACTATCCCCGGCTTGGCGAAGGAGCCCTTCTTCCTGCTCAACAAGGACGCTGTGGGTGTCTACCGTGTCAACTACTCTGCTGAGCGCCTGACCAAGATTGCCGAGAACATTGACAAGCTTTCTCTCAACAACAAGATCAGTTTGCTTGCCGATGCTGCTTCTTGCGCTACCGCTGGTGTTGGTTCTACCTCTGGTTTGCTTTCTGTCATTCTCGCTCTCAAGGACGAGACTGACTACGACCTCTGGGGTGAGATCTTCAAGCAGCTCAACACTTTGACTTCTGCTTGGTTCGAGCAAGACGACGAGGTCAAGGCTGCTCTTCAGAAGCTGACCCAGAGCATTCTGGCCCACAACCTCGAGAAGCTCGGCTGGGAGTTTGCTGAGGGCGAGGACTTCCTCACCGGCCAGCTCCGCACCCTGTTCATCTCGCAGGCCATTATTGCCAACGTTCCCGAGGCCCTTGAGACTGCCAAGTCCAAGTTCGCCCAGTGGAAGGCTGGTGACAAGGCTGCCATTCACCCCAGTTTGAGAAGCGCTGTGTTCAGAGCTGCGCTTAAGAGCGAGGGCCAGGACCTTGAGGATGCCTACGACACTATTTTCCAGCAGGTCGTGGACCGCCCCGCTGTTGACTCAGCTGAGATTGCTTTGGGCGCTCTTGGTAAGGTCTCTGACAAGAAGTTCATTGACCGTGGTTTGTCGTACATTTTGGGCCCTGAGGTGCCCAAGCAGGACACCCACTCTATTGCTGGTTCCCTGGCTGCTAACGCACCCTCGAGATGGGCCACTTGGGAGTACATGCAGGCTAACTGGCCTGCTATCCGTGAGAAGTTCTCGAGCAACATGGTTGTTCTGGACAGATTGGTCAAGCTGACTCTGCAGAACTTTTCGTCCATGAAGGCTCATGACCAGATCCAGGCTTTCTACGCCGACAAGGATAACCACGGATACGACCGTTCTCTGGGCCAGGTCTTGGATACGATCAAGGCTAAGGCTCAGTGGCTGGAGCGTGATGGCGAGGTTGTCAAGGGCTGGTTGCAGGCCAACAGCTTCTTGTGAAGCCGCCGCGTTTGCGACTCGAAACTATGAAATGATAATGCTAAACTACGAGTAGCAGATATTGATGAAAAAAAATATATAGTATTAATGAAATGAAATAAATGTCTACTTTATCTTCTATAATCTAGGTTTTATCTCGAGGTCGTCTATGCTGTCGCCGATCACGTATTTCCGAGGCGAGTCGTCATGTTTAGCGAGGGTTAAAGTCTCTTCTAACTTGCCCGTCAACGGAATGCCCTCATCTTGTTTCCGCTTGATCCAAGCCGCGTACAACGGGTTCTTGGGGTTCACCGTGCACCCCTCCGCCAGGTAAATGCCCAACTGCTCCCTGAACGACGGGTTCGGATTCGCAATACTCCGGCTTAGTTTCACCTGTCGAATCACGCCCTCCACACTTAGCTTCTTGCGTACCTCTGGGGTCGCAGCCTCAGTGTATGCTTTTTTGAGAAGGTACGCAACGGCCACCGTCACGCTTCTCGAGATACCGGCGATGCAGTGTACGAGGACGCCGTTGCCTTGGGCGCGGGCCTGCTCTATAAACCGGTTTGTTTCGGCAAAGTACTTCATAATGTCCTCTTCGTCGTCGTCGTCGATCTTGACGTGGAGGTGGTGGAACCCGTACTCAGACATGTCTTTGACGTTGTCTCTGAGCAGCGAGATGACGTGAGTGATGTTGTGGTTTTCGAGATCTCTGGGGGAGGAGAGAGTGTGGAGAGAGCCGACGTAGAGGCCCTCTGCGACCTTGTCCATAGCTGGCATTTTATCTTATTATGCAATACACGACGACAACAACAGCAGAAATACTACAGGTATCACAGCAGAGAAGGCTGAATATATATAGAGAAAAGAAAGACAAGAGGAGGAAGACAAGTTTTGTGGAGAAAGAGATGAGATGGAGTAACTCAACTCGCAGTAGGAAAAGCCTCGGCTTCACTGTGTTAGTATGTGCAAAAAGCAGCCCTTGCCCTGGCTGATGAATACGATCAGGAACGGAGTTTCTGCTCCATCTCGGGGAGGGAGATCAATTGGTAGGAGGCCGGTACGATGATACTTCTGTTGAAGTGCTTAGGGGAGTGTAGATTCTGGTGAAGTGTCTCTTGTTGCTGCTATGGTGGTCCATCTGGTGAGCTGCGTTCTGATCTCTAGTTTGATCTGGCTGTAACACTCCGACAAGCCAATTGGTCTCATGAAATCCATAGAAGCATTTTGTTCATGATCTCTTCTCTTGATCTCTTACATCAAATCAACGCTTTGTCCGGTTCTTCCTCTTCATCACCGCCGTTGTAGTCGCCGTCGTTTTGTGCTGAGGTTTTGTTGAGTAAGCCGTGCCATAGTTTGCGTTATCAACACTGTAAGACTCATTCTTGACCATTTTACATAACAAAAACCTGAAACTGAAAAAATCTTGCTTCCTTCTCTACAACTCAATTGAAAAATATTCAGAATGACCCAGTAAGTATTTCTATACTGCTCAATGCATTGAATTCCTACTAACTGCTCCTAGATCCGTCTTGTTGCTCGGCTCCGGCTTTGTCGCCAAGCCCACCGTTGATATCCTTGCTGCTACCCCTGGCGTTAAGGTCACCGTCGCCTGCCGCACCCTGTCCAAGGCTAAGGCCCTCGCCGGAACGGTTGCTGATGCTATCTCGCTTGACGTCTCAGACGATGCCGCCCTGGACGAGGCTGTGGGCAAGTGCGATGTCGTTGTCTCTCTGATTCCCTACACCTACCACGCTACCGTGATCAAGTCTGCTATCCGCAAGAAGAAGCACGTTGTCACTACTTCCTACGTCTCTCCTGCCATGCTCGAGCTTGAGGACGAGTGCAAGAAGGCCGGTATCATTGTGTTCAACGAGATTGGTTTGGACCCTGGTATCGACCACTTGTACGCCGTCAAGACCATTGACGAGGTCCACAAGGCCGGTGGTAAGATCAAGTCCTTCCTGTCTTACTGCGGTGGTCTCCCTGCACCCGAGAACTCCGACAACCCATTGGGTTACAAGTTCTCTTGGTCTTCCAGAGGTGTGCTCCTGGCCCTCCGTAACTCGGCCCGATACTGGAAGGACGGCAAGATCGAGGACATCTCCTCTGAGGACCTCATGAGCTCGGCCAAGCCCTACTTCATCTACCCCGGTTACGCTCTTGTCGCTTACCCCAACCGTGACTCTACTTTCTACAAGGAGCGTTACAACATCCCCGAGGCCGAGACCGTCATTCGCGGCACCCTCCGTTTCCAGGGCTTCCCCGAGTTTGTCAAGGTCCTGGTCGATATTGGCTTCTTGAGCGACGACGCTGTCGACTACCTCTCTCCTGAGGCTAACAAGGACAAGCCTCTTGCCTGGAAGGATGCTGTGGCCAAGCTCCTCAAGTCTTCTTCCAACAAGGAGTCTGATCTGGTCTGGGCCATCTCTTCCAAGACCAAGTTCAAGGACAACGCCGACAAGGAACGCATCCTCTCTGGCTTCAAGTGGCTCGGTCTCTTCTCCGAGGACCCCATTACCGCCCGTGGTAACCCCTTGGACACCCTGTGCGCCACCCTCGAGGATAAGATGCAGTTCGGCGAGGGCGAGCGTGACCTGGTCGTCTTGCAGCACAAGTTCGGAATTGAGTGGGCTGACAAGACGACCGAGGTCCGCACCTCCACTCTGGTCGAGTACGGTACCCCCGGTGGATACTCTGCCATGGCCAAGTTGGTCGGTGTTCCTTGCGCTGTTGCCGTCAAGCAGGTCCTGAACGGAACCATCACCAAGCCTGGTATCCACGCTCCTGTCACTCCTGAGTTTGCGTACACTCTTATGGACGAGCTCAGAGACAACTACGGCATTGAGCTGATTGAGAAGACTTTGTAAAAGGTCAGAAAAAAAAAATTCAAATGTCTATATATATACATACAATAAATAAGTTATTCGTTAGCGTCGTTATCTTCGTCGTCCGAGCTGTCCAGCTCGCTGGCGAGTGCACTCTCGCGGGGTTCAAGTACACCTTGGTCTTCGAGGACTGTCCGATTTGGCATGCGAGGTAGCTGAATATCGCAAACTCGCTCTTGGTACAACAGCGAGTCTAGGAACTCGTCCATATAAGTCAGCATGACACCCGCTTGGCTCCTAATCCTCAGTTTCCTATAGTCCGTCAGGTACGGCTCCAGTGTGCTGAACACGTCCTTTGGCTTGAAGAAAAGCCTAATATAAAACGCAGCCATAGCCCTCAAGTACTTGAACTCAGGCTGATGCAGGTACTCCAGCACGATCTCTGGTGGAGGCTGGATCTGAATGAGCTTGAATACAAGGCACAAAAACGGCGTCACTTTCTGGTTGGCGTAGTTGCCGCCGATAAACTTGAGCTGCACGGCCTTATCGCACAATGTGGCGGCGTTGAGCCCAAAGCACTGCTCCTTCCAGTAGAAGGACTCGTAGATGCGTTCACGGATGATCTTTTCAATGAGCTCGGCTGGGTTCAGATGGTGAATAGTGGTGGCGCCGCGCACAATGCCGCGGTCGGTAATGTACGTGTCATTAGCGGCTCTAGACTGCTGCTGCCGGCCGGTTGTTGAACCCGCTGCCGTTGTTGTTGACATTTGCCTGCTTGGTTTGGTTGTTTGTTTGGGTGGAATCAGAGTTTATTACAGTACAAGGGGTGGTGGTGGAAATTAATCACGCGCAACCTTCTATTTATGTAGGTATTTGTGTGCCTGTCGTATTTCTCTTCAACCTCTTGTCTACCACTGCACTCGTTGGCCGTCAATACTATCAACCGCCCGTAATCTTTCGTTCTATAGACCTGTCTAGAAGTCTCAGTAGTCATTAATACAAAACACCCCTCACGATCTCCACTAGCATCCCCCTTAATCATGTCCTACAACCCCTACGCACAACAGAAGCCTCAACAGCAGTACCATCCCCCTTCATCTCACCAGCAGTACCAGCAGCCCCGTCAGCAGTACCAGCAACAGCCCCAACCGCCCTCCCACCACCAGCAGTACTACCAGCAACGCCAGCATGCCGCCCCATCCCAAGGCTACAACCGAGGTTACGACCAGCACACCCCTCCTCAATCCCTCACCCCTCCTCCCCAGCAACAGCAGCAGGCCCAACAGCCGGCCCAGCAGCAGTCCAAGGGCTGGTGGAAGAAGATTACGAGCATCCCTGTCATGAGCTCAAGCTCGCACGACGGTGACACTGACGACGAGACCGTCCTCGCAAACGCCCTCTGCAAGTTCTATGGCGAGCAGAAAGGCGCCATCCCTGCCTGGCTGTCCACCGCTAAAGCCGCCGTCAAGTACAGCGGTGGCGCTGGCTCCCTTAACTCAGGCATGCAGTCCATGAGCATCAGCGGGCCCAGCGGCGGCGCAATTAGACCTGCCGCCGTCCCGTCCGGCAACTCTCTGCAGGCCATCTACAACAAGACCGCATCCGCATCTGCCGCGTCGGCATCCACATCACAGCTGTACAAGGGACCGTCTGGAGCCGGTGGCCAGGGGTACCCACAGCACGCAATGTACGGCCAAGATGAGCGACGGGCGAGTGCACCTACAACTAGCTGGCGCGCCGGGAACAGTTCATCACCCGGCCCCCCTGGCTCTTCTGGTACGCCGGACAAGAACGATCGGTTTAGAAACAAGCTGAGAACTGCGGGTCGCCCTGGGTTTGAGAACTCGAACAGCTATTCTGGAGCTGGATCGACGACGTCGTCGTCTAAGAGTACTAATTCTAGCTCGACCTCGGGCGCGCCGAGCTGGAAGTCTAAAGCGACGTGGTAGGTCTTGGAATAGCGACAATTGACGACGAACTTTGGTACCATACATTGAAATCCAAGCTTGTGTCTGGGTATTCACACTTCTTGACGTTTCAGTTTACAGCATTATTAGAACAAGAGGAACAGTAAAGGCGTCTTCATTCCTTGGCTCTATACAGGATTTTTGCTTTAATTAGTTCTCATTTTTATTTATCAAGTAGTAACATTAATAATAATACATTTGGTCCATGGAAGATGGAAGAGACAAGTTAGATCGGCTCTGTGTTGGTGATATTCTGTGTTTGTGACGCACTCAGCACCTTTTGGAAAGATTTGACTTCATTTGACTTTCAAGGGTCTCAAGCTATATCATAAAAATGTTGGTGATTACAATATTGACTACTTCTTTGATCTCGAAATATCATCCGAGCTCTATATTTACTCTCAAGGTATCAAAGGTATAAAGATTGTCCATTTTTATCTGAGCTTAGCTATGAGTTTTTGAATTTTTAATTGTCAGTGGTTATTTTATTGGTCAGATCCTATTCAAGATCCTAATGAGACTGCTGCACAAACTGCAAGCTTCCACCGATGCTGCCGCCACTCATATTGCCAGGCACACCCACCGGCGAGCCACTGCCCATAATGCCAGCCTCCGCAGTGTTGCCTGAAAAGAAGAAACCGAGCATCGCGACAAGGTAACTCAGCACCAAAATCGAGCCCTTGAAGTAGTTGCTCTTGCCCTCTGCGTAGATGTACGAAAACAAAAACACGCAGAAAATGACCATGTACAGATCCCACCGCGGGAAAATGAGCGTGAATATAAAGTCGCTCATGTCACCGCTGCCGCTCGTGTAGTCGGTAAACAACGAGTAGAATACGAGCGCGGGGATTTGTAGTAAGCAGACTTGCAAAGCGTACGCAGATCCGATTTCCATGGACAGAGAGACGTTGCCGTTCATGGCAAACGAAATGGCGTTTAGGAACTCGGTCGTGTTGGGAACGAGCGCAAACACGGTGACACCAACTAGCTTGCCGCTGATGTTGGTACCCTCAAGGACGACATCGACATTGTCAACTAGGATCTCGGCAATGATGGCGTACAGCACAGTGGCACCAAGCAGAATGACAGTACTCTTGGTTCGACTCCAGTTAGGTGCGTCATGGCCACCGCCGTGATCACCAGCACTTTCACCTATGGGTTGGGGAACGGTCTGCTGAACAAGCGGAACTGGGGCAACCATGACCAAATCATCAGTCTTCTTGCCTTTCTTGACCGGGGTATCTGTTGCAGCTGCGACTGGCTCGTGGATTGGCAATGGGGTGGACACTGAGCTAGCAGGGACAATGTGCACCTGGAGGTTCTGGGCTGCGTGCTCAGAGACAGTTGGGCTCTGCCAAATAGAAGCAGCATGAGTACGCAGAGTAAACCAAAGGCCAATAATGTATGAGATAAACAGCAAAACCGCACACATGTAGCTAAAGGGTCTGATAATGTCGGTGTACAATGGACCAGGTCCCAAAGGTACTTGGTAGAAGAAGCACCTGCTGCACTCTTCCGAGGGGCCGGGAGAGCCCGCAATCGAGACATCACAGGGCGTGCATCGAAGCTCGTAGGTACCATAGATTTGGTAAAAGATAGTTGGAGCAAAAGCACCAATAACCGCAAAGAGCAGCATGGTCGAACTGACACCCGCTGACTTGGGATTGTATCTTTGGGTCTTTCTGCGAATAGCACCAAAACACATAGACAAACCCGGCAGAAGAAGCACACCGGCAAAGATACTACCGACAATACTACCCTCGACCAAGTCACCTTTGCCCTGGTTCAAAGCCACACAGTAAAGGAAGACTTCTACAATTGTAGAAAAGAACGCGTTGATTGTAGCGCCCATGCCCATGGACGTCTGGGCTGAAATGGATGCAACGGCCTGGCCGATAAAGTATGCAAGAGGAATGACCGAGGCCAGAGCCAAGAAGAAAATGAAGTATTGAGCTGTGAAGAAATATTCGAGTCTGAGAACGCCCTTGAGCGCGTAGTAGTCAAAAATGACAAAGAGCACGGGGAGCATAAGATTAATGAAGAAAATGTTGGTTCCGTCAACCGTGTACTTGTAGTAACGCACACCCATAGCTCTGTACGTACAGAGCAGAATAGAGGAAGAATATTCAGTGGAAGAGAGATTTTTAAGTTCACTGGCAGGCTTAAACTTGAGCGCCAGTGGATGGCGGCGCAGATGGTTGGACAGGGTGCTAGTGACCTTGGACATGGGCAGCGAGAACACACCAAACCAGCAGATGAAGAAAGTGATGGTCAAAAGAGGCAGGATCAGAACGTAGTACCAGAAGAAGAACAGAATGCGCCCGATGTTCCATTCACCGCGGCCAAAGAATCGACGCTTGCGCTTGATACCAGGAGCGCCGACGGAGGCAGATGAGCTGTTTGAATCAGATAGCGTCCGTGAATGTTTTTTGGTAGCCGGAACAGGAGCAGGTTCGGCCTGCGTCGCCGTCGAGGAGGAGGAGGCCTCGCCCGGGCCCGAAATATGGGGGTTAGTCGGTCCAAAGAACAACTTGCCTCGCTCAATATCGTCGCGCTGCCAGTGTTGGTACTCCGAGTAAGGCCGGCCCTCGCCTTCGTCCTCCCACATGTAGTTCTCGTCCTTGTACAGCTGAACACACTTTCCAAAGGGGAACAGCAGATACCAGCCGAGGGACAAGAGGGTGCGTCCGTAGGCAAAGGCGCTGGAGCTCCACACAAACAAAAAGCATGATCCACCGGCAATTGTGCACGCAATGAAGAGCAAAAGACCGAATGTGAGAGACCAAATGCCATTGCCGACCCAGACGGGCCAGGAAATGTCTTTGCCGGGCCGGGAGTGGACGTCGCCCTCGGCAAAGCGCTGGACACTTCGGTTCTTCTTGTAAAGAGCAGGTTTCCAAATACGGATACCAAAGGGATGTGTGGTATTAATTGCATCCTGACGTTCACGCAGCGTAAAAGTCTCATTAGACTTGATACTAGCGCCGTCGTCTTCATCATCGCTTTCATTTGCGTCTTCGCTCTCCAATTCTTCAGTGAGAGCGTCCTGTAACTCGTTCATGTGACGAACGTCATGCTGCTCCTCTCGCTCTGCCAATTCATGAATAATAGATCCAATGGCAGAATGCTGATGACCCCTTGGCGTCCCTGCAGCAGACACCTTCTTTCCTTTATCAAGTGGGTCCAGGCCAGGGTCTTCATTCTCATCCGGTTGTTTGGTAATAGGTTTGGACCGGGAATGGCGCAGATCCTTCATAGAAGAAGGGTGGATCAAAGGAGATCGTTTAATCGCTTCCTTAGCTCTGCGGCGGCCTTGCTTCAGACCAAATGTGTAGCCTTCGGAATAGTCGCGATCATAGTCCTGTTCAACCTCAGTGACGTCGTCGTCCGTGCTATACTTGAACCGGCGGGCGGACACCCCTGATATGGATTTCCTGGTTCTTAGTGCCGGCTCAGCGCCGCTAGAGACGCCCGTGTCGCGGTCTGACTTGTACGACGAGCTAGACGGGATTCTCGTGAGTGGCGCGCCCGACGGATGGCGCGCCTGACCCTGTTGGGACACAGAGCTGCGACCTGCACGCACAGGCGACTCGCTCGCCGGTTTGCTTGGCTTTGCGGTCTGTGGCTCTGGGGCAGCGTCAGGGCCAGGCACATTCGCAGGCTCAGGAGTCTGCTCTGATCCCTGGGCTGATTCTTCAGGAGTTGGCATTGGGCGTGGTGTGAGTACCTCTCTGACTAGGCTAGGCTACTTGAAACTGTATATTGGATTGGCAATCAATAGGGGAGACTAGCAGGAATCGAGACTGGTTATCATGAGAGAGAAAGTCCGAAATCCAAACAAGCAGAAGCAACAAGAACACCTGATTGTGGAATCAGAAATAGAGAAGAGAATTATCTAAAGAATCCAGGAAAAGACGCCTTTGAGTAGAGTTGAGAAAAAACTAAGTTTTCAGGCCAGAAATGACGTGCCACCGCCCAAAGAAACAATTTAGAAAACGACAGTCCAAGACATCCATGTCCGCTTGTCTATGCACAATTACAACAGACCAAAATTAAAGGGAGAAATTGTTAGTTTCATTTACTTTTTCAACTATGACATTGATATATGGTTAAGAGAGAGGGGGGGTTGTATGGCATGGGTATGTTGGTCTAGTAACCGACGCTGATGAGGTAGTCGGCCAGCTTCTCGACAGTGGTGGCAGCGGCACCAGGTTGAACAGAAGGTCCGTAGTGTGCAATGAGCAAGGCCTGCTTGGTGCGGACAGCAATGATGCCCTCCTCGCCGTGCTTGCCGTAGATACTTCGGTCATCAGCACGCAGCAGGAAGTACTTTTGTTGCTGGATGTGAAGGCCAGAAGCCTGGAGCTGGGTGGGATCCTCAAAGCCCTTTGAGAGCTCAGCAACCTCAGTGGCAGCAATGTTGAAACCAGCAGATTGAGCCCAGACGCTGTCACCGGCACGGGAGTAGAGAGCAGCCTTGTCAAGACCGCTGTTCACGAGAGTATCGACGTAAGCTACAAGTGGAATGAGTTAGCAAGATGAAACTAAGGTACAACGCCCCTGATGATGCCTAAACGACGACGGCGAGCCATTGGCAGTGCTTGATCAAGACTTACAGTTCCAAGACATGTTGTTTCAAGAGAATTGCTGAATATCAACGAAGATTGAAAGAAAGGATGATGGTGGTCAAAGAAGATGATGAGGTGTGAAGTAAGAAAGAAAAAGGAGCCAGGGGAGTTGTTGCTTAAAAATAATTTTGGCTTGGGATTTTATTCGCTTACATTGGTAGCACAAAAGGTTTGCTCTTTAGTTCCACTCTACTACCAATGGTAAGCAGACACTATGATTTTAGAGCTTTTAGAGATGGTTATCATCATGGTTAAGAGCATCCAGGAGGTAGTTCAATGGTTTGGCACTCATTGAATCGGACCTTGACGAGCCAGCGTACCAGCTGTCAGTCCATTCAGCCTCAGGCTTAGAGATCAGACTTAAAACCCCCAGAGGGGTACAATGCAGGCCGCCAACCAAAGAAAACAACTTCTGAAACTGGATCATCAGGCGTTTCTTGTCAAGGTCCCGTTTACAGGCGAAATTGTTGGCACGACCATGCGATGGGGCGCTGCAGTTTAAAGCCTCACATAAACGTGCAGGAACGGGTCGTACAAGGATTAAATCAGGGCCCAGATCAAGCTTGGATCCGTCCAGGCCGGGTTTCAAATTTCAAAGACTTGCCATTCTACCCAAGGTTCTACATCTCAACATCTCAGTTCATGCTAGTAAATTAATAAAGACCAGGTTCTAAAGCTCATTTCATTCATATACATACATTGATTCATCACTTTTTTTTAAACTATCTATGCATGAGATTCAGGACAACAGGACCCCTGCTCCTCAATGATCTCAATCCATCTTCCTCTCTATATTCCGCCCATTTTGCCGTACTGAAACACATTTGTCATTTTAGTAACCCCAGTGCTACTCAGCTTTTTGGCTTCCTCTGCTGCCGACTGCTCAGCCGCGGCAGCAGCCTTGAGCCCATCGCCCAGCCCAAAAAGGCCGCCTTGGGCTTTACCAATCTCAGGAATGATCCGGCGCAGTTCGAAAAATACAGCGCTGTTGAGGATAGCTTCATTGCCAGAGGAGCTGATTCGGTTTCCGCCGTTGGTGTTTGTATTATTGCGAATGTTGAGCTCGTCGGCGATTTCAGCCAGTGTTGATTTCGGGGACGTGTGGAACATGCGCACAATGTGCTTGACGTCCCATACCGTGGGGAAGTACACACCCAATGCCTCTAAAAATCCAGCCTCTTCAACAGGAAGCTTGTCGTTGAGCATGACTGAGAGTAAATAGCCTAGATCGTAGCCACTGTGGTAGGTGATCCAGTTGATGCTGTCATCCAGTACCAGGCCACTGCTGATCAAAAGCTCACCAAACGCAAACACGTCAATGCCTTCAACCTCGTTCATATCAAACACAACGCCAGCTTGGCGGAGCAGATCAAGGCCATCTGTAGAGCACATGTCGTCCTTGATGCTAAACTTGAAGTTGAACTGCCAAGTTCCCACGCCTACCGGCCTGTTGCCGAACTCGTCTGCAAAACTGAGACCAACTTGAACCACTTGCAACAGGTCAACATTCGATCGCAGTGTCTGGTAGTGGTATTCTGATGTCGTCTTGAACGTGCCAATAGGGCGCGTAACAATGCCTGGGAACTTGCAGTCAAGCGAAATAAACTTGTATCTTTCAACCACGTCGCGCAGCACGGCCATCTGTTCTTCCAAGTTCCACCGCCACACATTTCGGACGTTCTCTTGAATATTAATCGCGCTTTGCATCGACTGCGCGGGCCGCGGGCCCTGCATCCCGTTGGATCCGGGGATGCTGACGTTCATGCCATTGGCTTGCATGGCGCCCATCCCCGGGTCTTGCTGGTTATTGTAGTGAGGCATACCCTGCATGGTCATGGCACCACCCTGCGCCCGGGGATTATAATTCATCGGCTGCTGGTGTTGATGCTGCTGCTGCTGCTGATGCTGGAGGTTCATGTAGGCGGCGTACTGGTTAGCTGGCGGCATTTGGCCGTGGCCCACCATCATGCCGTTGTTGCCCCCCGCCATGCGGCCGTTGGGCGGATATCCAGACCGCATCAAAAATAGGTGCTCTTGTTACTTAATGAACGATGAAAAAAAATAAAAAAGACAAATCAATGGAAGTCAAAGAATCAAAGCCTCTGACAGTGATCTGGTTGAAGTGTGAAAAATGTGAGTGAAGGGTTAAGAGGGATCTTCGTGACGTGAAATAGTAAAATTAGCGAGCTCACGTGAACACTGCAGACAATAAACTTGGTATTTGTATGAAACGGTGGACAGGAACAACTGGTAACATGAAGGCCAGAGAGCAGGCATTGTGAAGCTTTATTTTGAATATTTTGCATTTCTCAATGCATTTCATTCGTTTTAAGGCGTTGTTTTGTGTTGAATTGTGTGAGTAGAGACTGTTTCAACGGCAAGGCAGAATCTTCTCCCTATGTCGTAAGTTAGATATATGAACCCACCTTGTTTATGAGCTTGTTTCTATTCTATTTTCTAGTATAATTTGTTATTTTGTAAATCAATGAATTTAATTGATATGTACAGGACAGTATTATCAAACCGTTCGACAGCTCTCGTTATAACCCCGCAACACATGGCAAGCTGGGCTCTGGACAGTACCACTGCCTTATCAGATCAACTTCCGTTATATCTTTCTGCTAAAATTAAAGGCTGGCATTTCTAGTGATCAAAATCATTATGATGTCAGTTAAGTCCATGCCATGATTATATCCAGGGACCATACCCGCCGGGATAATTGAAGACGATATATTCTATGCCTAAGAATAAACTTATTCATAGGAGATAACTAAATAAATTGGCATAGTTATAGTTGAACAAAATCAAACTTCCGGGCTCTGGAATTCACTTTGTGGAGTCGTTCTATATACCATGCTTCATAGTAGCTTTATAGTACACGGCACTATTGGTTATCGCAAACTCTTCACAACATTTTAATAAACTGTAACTATTCTTCCGGCCTTTAGTATTCAAATTCATTACTCCTTTCTATAGATAGTTCCTCTTTGAATATGAATGACTTCATATCTTGATGTACGCTGACCTCAGTCGCCCCCACCCCCACAATCTTAAACCTGGAGTTTGTGACACAGATATTTTTCATTAAGACATAGCAAGCTTTTGTTACAATTAATATTTTTTTTAAAAAAAGGAAATGGATTAAAAGAAAAGAAAAAAAAAATCAGACGTAACTGAAATAGAAAAGAAATTGACTTAACAAGGATTTAGAAGAAAATGGTTAACGGAAACAATATTACCATCAAAAAGCATCTTACTGCTCAAACTTGGGGAGACACCTTGGGAGGAGTGGGGGTATCAGCAATCTCATGATGCTCACCCAGCGCAGAATCATTCTTCTCCTCAATCTGCTCCTCGTGATGGTGAACAGGGTTCTCTGGCATCCAGTTGGTGGTCTTCCAAGCGGGAATCTTTGCATCCCACATCATGCCAATCTCTTCCAAAGTCTTGCCCTTGGTCTCAGGGAACAAGAAGTAAACGTGGGCAGTCATAACCGCGCAGAAAACGCAGAAAATAATGTACGTGCGCCAGGTAATGTTCTTGAACGCAGTGGGCACAAACATGGCAAGCGCAAAGTTGAAGATCCAGTTGGCGGCAGCGCAGATACCGTTGGCGGTACCACGCTGGGCGGTGGGGAAGATCTCGGAACAGTAGATCCAGATACCAGGACCCCAGGTGGGGGCAAAAGAGGCAACAAAGAGGTAAGAAACGGAGATAATGGCCTTGGAAGCAGACTTGTTTTCAACAGTAATTCGAATCATCTCGTCGTCAGGAAGATTCTCCAACGGGATAGAGAAGACACCGAGCAAGACGGACATGATCAACAGCCACATGCACATGAGAATGGAACCAGCCATAAGCAGGTTACGGCGACCCCACTTGTCAATGAACAGCAAGGCAGGAACGGTCATGACCATGTTAATGACGTACTGGATAGAAGAAGAAACCAAGGCAGTGTTGCCGGAGTATCCAGCCATCTTGAACATGAACACAATGTAGTACATCATGACGTTCATACCAGTCAGCTGCTGCCAGATCTGGCCAGACAAACCAACCATAGTTCTGTTGATGTTTTCCTTGTTGAACAGGTGCCAGACCTTAAAGTCCTTGGCCAAACGCTCGATCTCAACGGCCTCTCTGATTTCTTCAATTTCAAGGGCAACCTCGGGGTGGTTGACATCACCCTTAGCCTGAACCATGGAAATAATGTGAATAGCCTCCTCCCAACGGCCTTCCTTGGCAAGCCAACGGGGCGACTCAGCGAGGATAAAAGTACCAGCCAGCAAGATAGCACCAGGGACCATCATAATACCCCAGGCCAGTCTGAACGAAGCAGTGCTATTGATAAAGGAGCAGCCGTATCCAATGTAGAACATGATCATGATACCCCAAGTAATAGCCCACTGGAAAATACCACCGAGACGACCTCTGATTTTCTTGGGTGCCAACTCTGAAATGTAGACAGGGACTGTAGACGAAGCAAAACCAATACCAAATCCAGCAATGACACGTCCACAGATAAGCTGCGCGACGTTTTGCGCAGAGCACTGAATGGCACATCCGATGATCCAGAAAATAGACGCAATTTGGATGACAGGACGACGGCCGAGCTTGTCAACAACAATACCAGTAATACAAGAAGACAGGAAGGAACCGCCAGCCATCGAGGCGGTGATACCACCCTGAGTAAGTGAATCAGGGTCGCCAAAGTAAGAGCGGTAGTGTTCTTGGTCGACAAACGAAGACACGGACGAAATGTCGAAACCGAACAGCATACCACCGATGGTCGCAATTGATGCGAGGAGGTAGGGATTATAGACTGTATAGCCCATTGTTAAAGATTCCGTTCTCTAGATGTTGAAAAAAAAGTATAAACCAAAGAACTGGATTGAATGTAGATGAGAGCGTTGAACAAATAAAAGCAAAGGACGGATATTCCAATGCTTATATAGTTTTTTGTGATATTGTGTACTTGCAGGTAATAAGGCCTTGGGGGAACTAGTGGAGAGCATATGATGGGGATGAACTCTCGTACCAATATTCCGTTCTCTTTTCATTACCAAATCTGCCGGAATTTAGTAATCTTGATCCATGTATATTAATGGTACAAGAACCGTGGGGTTGAAAGCTTTGAGGAGCTCGGTTGGCGGATGAATTTGTTTGTAACCCCATATATACATGAAAATACCTGGAGAAAGGAAATTTTGCATATCTTTACTTTTTTTTAAATGCCAATATCTGTACAATGTTTTGGGTCACTTTTTTTATAATATAAAAATGCAGGTTCACAAAAGCTGGAGGAAGAACCTGTAAACTGTTGCTGCTGTTGAGATCATGTCATGGATCATGGAGTCTCAAATAACCTGGGCAGGCGCCGAGATCGTTGTGAGCATTTTAATAAAGAACTATGACGATCATATGAACTTCAAAGCCAGTCAACTTTCTGCCATTTTATCTACATAACTGGAAACAGTTAAATGGATCTCGTGGTCAGCCATTCGACGCTGAATAAGTTAAATATGTTTATATAATTCGTATAGCTCGAACTTGTCCTATATTTTGTACATATATATATAATTTCAATGTATTTGAATTTATCCAGAAGTTGCAAAAGTTAACGTATCCGAAAGATCTTAGATGCCTCCTATAACTAGGCACATTAACGAGCGCAAGGGGTGCTTAGCTGACATCCCTGCTTTTGAGATTGAAAATGACGTCGCTAGAGTAGGCCAAGGATTATGATTCATGACTATTGTTCATAGTGTGTTCAAGACCTTGATGTTGGTGTGCTCATAGTCCCAGTCTAAGCACAGACACTAACAAACCCAAACTCCCCACATATTCTTAAATTCTCCCTTTAAAGAATATCCTTTTTTTTCCTTGTAACTCCTTGTACCCAATATAGTGTGTGATCTCCCTGTGAGGATGTCCCATGGGGAAAGACAGGAGGGGACCATCTGGTTCTTTCCATTTAGTATCTGTCATGGGACACACATCTATAGGGACTCTATAAACTTTGTGGTGTATACACAACATGAGATCATCAACTTTGGCTAGCTTTTGCTTTTGCGTTTATACATTTAGAGCATTTGGGAAAAAAGGGTGCTGATCCAAATGTTTTAAAGAGCAAAAAGACAATGTTTGATAGACGGAAGTAACTGCTGTATGCAGCTACAGGGATTGATGTTGATATGGTGTATATTCACCGTCTCTACTATATCCGTGTTGTTCCAATGGCTCTATGTTGGGGTTGTTTCTAAACAGTGGTAGAATCGAAGCAGATAAATGTCATTCCATGTCGCTACTAAATCGTCACATGGAGTCTTAGCTACCCGCTAAGGACTTGATGCTTGACAGTTTGGTTACAATGGAGGGGCTGCACTGGTTTTCGAGAAGACTAAACCCTATGACATATGGCTTAAAGTCTGAAGGAATGCAATTCTCACGGCTTTTCAATTTGATTGCTTTGGTGGAGCATTGACTAGTTTACTCTCTCGATTAAGCTTTTTACGCTTATCTAAAAGTTAGTTGTATTGAACGTAAAATATCTTATACAGTCTTAGCATAAGGCATTCACAGACCAAAGCCAAGTTTTATCTCTCAAGTTCAAATTTTCATTGTATGAGATGCCGTTAAGCAGGTTTGGTGATGTTTCTCTTAGCTTTGGTAGCCAAGGTATGCTGATTTACATTGCAAATGCTCAATCTACAAAATAAAACTAAATCTAGTATCTTGAAACTTCATTTACTTACCAGGCTACAATGCATCAATTGCCGTAGCAAGCTCAATGTGTCGGCTCAATTCCAGGATAAATTATTCTGGCATCTGCAGTTCAAACTCTCATGACACTTTGATCAAGTGAATATACGGGGGAGAAATCCCATATGATCTTTTCAAGGCTTTCTCGTTATTTTTCAGTAACTTTTGCAGTGCCTTGTACCTGAAAAAACTTGCAAAAGGCAATCTTATAGGCCTATAGTTGGCAAGCAGCATGTAAAGTTACAGAACCAATATACGACCCCCAGTGTACCCCCAACTAGAGAGCCTTCTATTCACCAGACCCAGCTATCTGTATACGCTTTGTCTTCCGTTGTGAAACAAACCAGCTTTGCAATTCATTTTATCAGGATGATCAAAAAGTTCACATTTTTAAAGATCACCAATGTGTAGAATAGCTCTATATTCAAGTGGAGCCTTGGAAAAGATGTGAGCAATATGTAGTGACACCAAGCTGTGAACTTGAACTGCTTCAACGAACCACTTGACTCCTGAGCATGACCACCGAAAACCTCGGATTAAAAAAAAAACCCCAAAAACCAAGGTAAGAAACCCCCCAGCATTTCCTGCCTTGTTGTTTTCTGCCTTGGCTTGCATACGGATGAATTGCAATTCCATCTACCAGCTGTCACTCACAAAAGAATTCGTCTATAACAATTCACCTAACGATTCAGCCCTTTCTTTCATAATAGATTCCAACTTATGTAAAAACTATATCCAAGATTGAGCAAGCCAATAAATCAGGTCAAGCGTAGCATCCAAACTAACTTAGCTAGTGACCAGTCATCAACTCTTCAATTGATAGGTCTGTCTGCAAGATCCTTTTTGAAAAGCTGGTGACCATCCTGCCCTGTTCTGTGCGCACATGTACCTGCCAGTTTACAAGCACAGCAATTTTGAAAATCTATCAAGAGCGGAACTCTTAACGCTTTTGCCAAAAGTTGAAATTCAAATCCCTGGCTAAAGAAATCCGATTTTGATGCCGTTCTCAACTAGAGAAGAAACAAACTATCGGCCTATATAACAAAACTTACAGAACTTTTCCACACAGATGATTTTGTGCTTGACCGATTTAAAGGAAAAAGTATATGTGCAAGACGAAGAAAAAGATTCTATGCTGGTTCAAGGAACCGGTTTTTTATGACTGCTAGATCGCTCGTCTATATCATATATCTTATAGAGCCCATATCATATATCTTATAGAGCCCATGCCTATGACCCACTCCTATACTATTACCAGTCATATATAAACCCATGTACACTTCAAAGGTCCAAATTTCAAACCAGCCTAGTTCCCCACGTATACGTACTATACCCCAAGGTTCACAAAGATCTGCAGAACTTTGACCAATATATTGTCTCAATTCTCCTTATTATGAGTTATAGCATCTGCACTTTTTTGCCTTGCATTTGAAAGAATTTTGCGGTTTGCGCCTGAACAGGTCAGCACAGCCTCCTCTGCCTTAATTATAAGCTATGGTTTATGTACTTAGTTCCTGATATGTGCTTGATTCGAAGTGAGCTTACGCATCACCCAAGAGACTTGGCTCTTTTAGAGGGCATTTTATTTTGTTTGACAAGTTAAAGTACTAGTATACGCATGTACGCCGATACATTTGAAATTTTAAGATTGCGATTGGTGAACAGTCTTGTGAGAGATCTGCTCTTGGTATTTGGGTATTTTGACATATCGATCGTTTTTGAGTTTATTCAATGATTGATCGATGGTAAGTTAGGCATAAATTAACGACGTCCACTGCAGCTTTGTTCATAGCTATTGGCGTATATGAAATAAGTTTGTGAAAATAATTATATGCTGAAAAATAATTTTTTTTGAGTGAATATCGATCTTTTGTGACATGTTGACAATTGTACATGGAAAAGAACAATGGACATTTGCATTGAATCGGCCTACAGGCTTTACCAAAGTACCGGTTTATAGACTCTAATCATGAACTAGCGAAAGAATAAAAAAAAGTGCAAAGCCTCGTCGCCTTCATCAATAATAGTAGGTTCCTTCGGCCGCCATCGGTTCTTGAAAAAAATTTGAAAAAAAAAGTCGTCATACTGAGTATTCTAACCTCCGTTCTACGTCGGGTTGTTTTTTTTTTGCCACTAGGCCTACAATCGGGCATCGGCCATTGTTCCCAATGCGCTTAAGATCACGGCCTACAACGTCGGTGGCGGCGGCAACTCAACAAAAACCAGCTCAATTTAAGCTTTTTCTTTCGTTTGCTCTATATGGTTTGCCTTTTGTTTGTCTGTTGGACCTTGCTAAGAAGATAATAATAAAAGAGAGGATGTAGCGCCTTATTGTTGTAGCTTGGTTATTTTGCTTCTGTGCTTATTTGCTTCGCCCTTATTATATTATACACACTTACCCTAATAACATTTGGTGCACCACACAACAATACCTACCCCAGATTCATCGTTTCAAAGGTTCCTTACTCGACTTGACATTTTGCATAGTCCTACCAGCAGTCACTCTCTCTTGACTACATACAAACCCACACAGCTAAACACTGCAGTCTCGTTAAAACAATATGGGCATTCCAATCTTTAAAGAAGGAAACTCCACTTCCACCAACAACAACACCAACTCAGCACCACCCTCCAACTCTGGCCCAACTCCAACCCAGCTCGAGTCCACCGCTCACGGTCACTCCGACAGCCACGGCCAGAACCAGAACCAGCCACCGTTCAGAGCTTTGCCCCGCGAGGAAGCAGAACGCATGTTTATGGAAGCGATGGAGGAACAGTATGCGCGACAGGAGGGTGGCGCTTAAACAAAGGGCCTTGTTATTGTGACGTCGCTTGATGAGGATGATGGAGGAGACGTCAGAGAATGGAGGCGCTTGGACGTGTCTTGGTGGTGTGTTGCGTATGAGTGGTGGCGATGAAATTGTGGGCGGAGGAGGAGATGATCTATAGTGATACGGTTTATCTTGGAGTATATTTTTGGGTTTCTTTTTTTTTCTATTATTCTTATGGTATATTTTTCAGGTGTAAATAAATTAAAAATGTCAAATGTCAAAGGTTAAACATTTCAGTGATGGCTTAGAGTGATGATCTGATATCGATGAAATATTTCAGTTCAGTTGGGTGAGATATTGTAAACTGTGCCTTTCAATAGTTCATAGAAACTTACAGTAACAGACATTGCATAACTCATACTCATGAATGACTACATTTTATGGGCAATTACCCTTGCAAGACTAATAAATCAGCTGTATCAGTAAAGTCTCATTAAGAAGACCAACCTCAAACTTGGTTTGTTTCAATAGGTTTGTCGACCTTATGGATCTCAATTTTAACGTAGGTAGGCCAACCTCTAACTATAATTTACTGACAGACCCCCCCAAAATCTTAAAATGACCTTAAAACAGTTGCTTAAACCATTTAATAATTCTTGACCTGACAGCTCCCTACAAATGATTCTCAGATTTTGAAATAGGCCTATCTGAGGCACCTTGATTAGAGTCTGTATCCACGGCCTTATCATTGATATGGAATGGAATGGCATTGATATGGCACCGATATGGTATGCCTATATATGAAAGGGGGGACCAACTTGCATCTGCGAGACGGCACCATTATGACTTATTTTGTTATAACTTTGTGTGCGTCCGTGCCATGCCAATCATAAAAATTAAATCTAGCAGCAGCAGCAGCAGCAGTAGCCTCGTATATTTCATAGGGCCTATATATATGTATTTTTTCAAAAATTTAAGCAATATTCCATGGAGAGCTGTTGCGTAATCCATATAAACTTTTGCGTATAGATATTTTAAAGTTAACTGCAACTCCCTGATCGATTATCGACCAGTGTACCCAGCTGGCCACACACACACCTAAACGCACGGCACTCTGATTGTTGAACAAGGTCCTTAATTTTTGAAATCCATAGATGGCCCACCTTAGTTATAATATTATGAAACTCGGATCCATATCTACGGTATATACACTATGAAGCCGCGCATGAGGGTGAGTCGACTGAGGCCTGAGTTTGTTGCCAACTGCATACCATACCATTATCTACCTGCGTTCATATACACGCATTACAAGTCCAAGTTTAATGCCGTACATGTATAGAGTGCTTCATCCTTGATTCAAAAAATTGTAGTCCAAAACCCAACCCAAGACAGGGCATAATCAAGACATAGATATAGACATGGCCAGGCGGGGGAGAAACAACTCCTTTTTTCTTTGCTCGTTTGGTTTGAATTAGAAGAATACCAAAAAAAAAAAAAAAGGTTTTAGAGTTGCGCAACTGGTTTCTGATGGTTCTATATATCTAAGACAAGACGTTTGATTCCATGTAGGTTCATATGGTTTTGATTAAAAGGCAAGCCAAGACCACTATTAAGACTGTTACAGCATGTATATATGGTTATCACCAGAACAACAACAACCAAGACCAAGACTAAGACCAGTTGTTGAACCAAACTGTTCGTTCTGTTCTCCGTGCAAGTTTTTTTTTTTTTTTTTTTTTTTTTTTTTTTTTTTTTTTTTTTTTTTTTTTTTTTTTTTTTTTTTTTTTTGTGTAATTTTTTGAAACTTTTTAGACAGAACGGGGCACAGTCAACTTCAACACCCTGCACACTCAATATAAGCTTAGATGTAAGCTTAGATATCTACTATCCTATGTAGACCTATATGTTAAGAAATGAGCGATTTTGTTACCTTTCGTGTTTTATACCTTTTTTTTTTTATAAGGAACCATGCACATAGTTATTTGTGATTTTCTCTTGGCCTTTTTGTTGTTGTTCAAAAAAACCTTGCCATTAAAGTGATCACCCTTTCGCTTTTGTAACCCGCTTTTAAAATTATAATATCGATCAGCTAAGTTATAGGCATATATAAATGTTTGGGTTTGAACTTCCCAGCTTGGCCATATAGATGTCTTTGAACTTAACTTTTCAACTTTTACTATCTAGACTTTTACTTGTCTTGTGCAAGTTTTTTGGAATCATAGGTAAATGAAAGGCAAACACGAGATAAGCATTCATGTATGTTTAGCTTATAACCTGGATAGAAGGAGAAAAATGCAAAAAAAAGCACTGAGCAGCTAATAGGCCCTCTTTGATATGACTATAGCTCGGCCAGTCACCATTGCAATGCAAGCGCAGGACCAAATGCAATTGCCTGAATTTGAATTATCACAGATTTTATTTCAATATTGACACACATTGCAAGAAAGATAATCAGAAAATCGATCCTGTGTATACTCATCTTGGTTACGATATGCGGGACGACCCCCGACGGGATTGACTACATCTACACACTGCTCATTGACGAGTACTGTGCGCTATTTATTTTTTCTATGTTTTCAGCCCCGGGCTGGGCTATAGCTTAAGGATCTTGATACCAAGTCTTGGTCTTGTACATCCATATCTCACATATCGATACATCTACATGTCTGGATACATGAACATAGCCCACCTACCAAGCTATAGGCCAACATGAATCATCTACACAATGTTACACGGATACCTACATGAACATGAACACACACGAACATGAACATGAACATCTACATCTACACCCATATATCTATAATGTACAAGACCTATTGATGTATACGAACAAACAAACATAGCCTTCTTTTTTTCAATTAATCTTCGTTTTTAAATTTGTTTTGTAGCTGGCTATAGCTAGGCTTCAGGTCTTGGCCCTGGCTGTGGCTGATTGACAGGATACACTTACCCAAGCTTTCAAAACACAATATATTGATCTTGAACGAAAGTTCTTCGGATTATCCATTTTATTTTATTTTTCAACTATATTCTAAGCTAGTCCAACCACGGATTTGTGCTTCCAAACAAACTAATTAAGTTTTTATAAAGCTATAGGGCCCTATAGATTTTCAATTGCTAAAGGACCAGTGTACTAGCTGGCCTAACCAATTGACTAAATCGATCTAAGCTTAAATCAATTAAATACTATCCTTTTCAAAACAATTTTACAAGATATATCTACCAACCTACCAAGGTATGTATAGTCTAGTCAAGGTCTTGGTTTATGGGCTGTGCTTTTGTTCTTCTTCTCCATTTCTTGGAAAAAAAAAGCTTTTCAATCAAGACTATCGGCCTAGCACTCTGAATTCGGATATCCCGAACTGTTTTTACGAATTCACATTGATCTACAATTGTAAAACCAATTGTCCAAGACCATATGTCCAAGCCCAAACAGATCAACTCGTAAAACACAGCACCTTTGATCCGACAACAACAACAACGCAAGCTTAGACTCTCTTCCTGTGTCAAAATATATGTTGCCACCAACTTGATGCACAGCCATATATCTATCTCTCTAATTGCCATATATGGCCGCCACCAGTCAGTGCCTTGACCAACACCACCTTCTTCAATATACGTACGTACATCTTTTTAGCGTTTTATTTTACTCTTATAATATACTCATACTACTCTAGCTAGTATCAGTCGGTCTTATCCTACTACTTAATGTACACAATTGTAGCTATATAGGTGAAGTAGGGCGTTTTTCTCATCTACGTACATGTAAGTAAGTGGCTTATAACCCATCTCTATACCCCCTCCCTCCTATACTAAGCAGTAGTTCGGCTGCGCTATCTCGTTTCTCTAATCACGTGACACTAAAACGCCGTCAACGAGGCTGTGCTATGTCTTGTACATGAAAAAAAACAAACTTTAAAAATTATTTTATTTTATTTTTTGGCAATGTATGGTGGTGATGGTGATTTCCGCAGCCTTTTTCTCTCTCTCTCTTGTATGGCACATACACTTATGGCCCTTGGCGGCAACAAAAAACATAAACACATCTGGAGAGAGTAAAGAGAAAGCTTTTGAATCATTGCAATACAATACCAATTGCTTTTCTTTTTATTTCTTATAAAATTTTTTATATCAATCACTTCTTCGTTTGCCTCATCTTTTTTTCACAAGAATCTAAACTAAACAACAACAAAAAGAAAAGAAAATCCAAACCATCTTCCCAAGACAGATCATTTTTATAAAACCATCCCTCTCCGTCCCCTTCTTCCCTTTCTCTTGTTTCTGTTCCTGCTGCTCTTCTTCGCTCTCTAGCACCCCCATCTCTCACCTTGTTTTCCCATCCCTTTGCCCGCCCGCACACGGCATTCAACACACCATGACCGCTGCGGATTCTCAGGCCTCGGCCACCATCCACACGGCACCGGAACTCACCCTGGCGCCAGTCCAAATCACAATTGACACCTCTGTAAGTTTCTTTCCTGGCTTGAGCCTCTCTAAATGCTAACATCAACAGGTCGCTGAAAAAGACACACACAAACCTGTTGAAAAGGTCGACACGGACTATGCCCAGCACGCCGAAAATCTCTTCAACGAAGCCGCACCCCCAGCAGACACCGCCCCCTTTGGGCTCACCGTAGACCAGCTCACAGTGCTGCAGGACCACCGCGATCCCTACCTCTTGCAGTCCGTTGGCGGCATTGAAGGCCTCGAACACAAACTCACCACAAGCACCACCCGAGGTCTGTCAACAGAGGCCTCTGCCAACCCCGTGCACGCCTCGCTCGACGCCCGCAAAGAGTACTACGGCTCCAACAAGCTGCCCGAGCGCAAGTCAAAGTCGTTCTTCCAGCTCATTCTCGTTGCATTGCAAGACAAGGTGCTTATTCTGCTGTGCATTGTCGCCGCCATCTCGCTAGCTATCGGTCTGTATGAAACGTTTGGCCAACCGACAGAATACGACGAAGAGGGCAACGCCAAGCCCAAGGTCGGCTGGGTCGAGGGTGTTGCCGTTATCGTCGCCATCGCTATCGTCTCCATTGTGGGGGCCGGTAACGACTGGCAAAAGGAACGCCAGTTCGTCAAGCTCAACCGTAAGAAGGAAGACCACCATGTTACTGTTATCAGAGACGGCATCACTCAAAACATTTCCGTCTTTGACGTCCAAGTCGGCGATTTGGTTACTCTCGAGCCTGGTGACATTCTATGCACCGATGGTGTTTTGACCAGCGGCTACGGCATCAAAGCTGACGAAGCTGCCTTGACTGGTGAATCTGCCAATGTACGCAAAACCCCCGCCGCTGACGTGCTTGCCAATTTGCACGGCCAGGCACCAACAACTAAAGGCCTCGACTCGTTCATGATTTCTGGTTCCAAAATCCTCGAAGGTACCGGCTCGTACATTGTCACCTCCGTCGGCAGCAACTCCTTCCACGGCAAGATGCTGCTTTCCATGCAGACCGACCCTGAAGAAACTCCCCTCCAAGAAAAGCTCAACGCCATTGCCGAGTCCATTGCCAAAATGGGTTCTTTGGCTGCTCTGCTCATGTTTGTCGTCTTGTTTATCCGCTTCCTGGCGCAGCTGCCCGGCTCGCCTCTGACTGCCGCTCAAAAGGGTCAAGAGTTTTTGACTATTCTAATTACCGCCATTACCATTGTTGTTGTTGCCGTGCCAGAGGGTCTGCCCTTGGCTGTGACACTTGCTCTGGCGTTTGCAACTATCCGCATGGTCAAGGACAACAACTTGGTCCGTGTACTGAAAGCCTGCGAGACCATGGGCGGTGCCACTGCCATCTGCTCCGACAAGACCGGTACCTTGACGCAAAACCGCATGACCATTGTAGCTGGCTCTTTCACGTCAGAGTTCCAAGTCGATCCTGATTCCAACTCTGACACCAAAGTTCAGTCCGCTGAGCAGTTTGCCCAGAACCTATCTCCTGAATGCAAAGAGCTGGCCATCCAATCGATCGCTGTCAACTCTTCGGCATTTGAAGAGGCAGTGTCAGAAAACAACAGCGACATCTTTGTCGGTAGCAAGACCGAGACTGCTTTGCTCAACTTTGCCCGCAACTACCTTGGCTTGGGCCCGCTGGCTGCTCAGCGTGAGACTTACAAAGTCCTCCGTGTGTACCCCTTTGACTCTGCCAAGAAGTTCATGGCCACTGTTATTGCCCTTCCTGAAGGTGGTGTTCGTGTTTTGGTCAAAGGCGCTGCTGAGGTCATGGTCGGTCTCTGTACTTCTATTTTTGACGAATCTACTGGCACTGCTCCTATTACCTCTGACCAGGTTGAAATGTTCCAAGACCGCATTGCCACATACGCCTCTCAAAGTCTGCGCACAATCGGTCTCATCTACCGCGACTTTCCCGACATGCAAGAATGGAACCCACCCAAGCACCGCGAACACGCCATGTTTACCAACATGTCGCTCCTTGGCATTGTAGGCATTCAAGATCCTTTGAGACCTGGTGTCAAGAAGGCTGTGCTCGACTGTCAGAACGCTGGTGTTATTGTGCGCATGGTTACTGGTGACAATGTCGGCACTGCCCGCGCCATTGCCCAGGACTGTGGTATTCTGCAGAACGACACTGAGGTAGTCATGGAAGGACCTGTCTTTAGAAAAATGTCTGAAACTGAAATGAAGAAGATGCTACCATCTCTGCGTGTGCTGGCGAGATCCTCTCCTGAAGATAAAAAGCTGCTGGTGCGTACGCTGCGAGACATGGGCGACACGGTTGCGGTCACGGGCGATGGTACGAATGACGCACCTGCGCTCAAAACGGCCGATGTCGGATTCTCCATGGGTATTGCCGGTACTGAGGTGGCTAAAGAGGCGTCTGATATCATCATCATGGACGACAACTTTAGCAGCATTGTCAAGGCCATTATCTGGGGTAGAACTGTCAATGACGCTGTCAAGAAGTTCTTGCAGTTCCAGCTCACTGTCAACATTACTGCTGTTATTCTCACGTTTGTCTCTGCCATTGCTGCCAGCAACAATGAATCCGTCTTGACTGCCGTGCAATTGCTCTGGGTCAACCTGATTATGGACACTTTTGCTGCTCTGGCCTTGGCCACCGATCCCCCTAGTGAGACTGTTCTTGACAGAAAGCCTGATAACCGCAAAGCGTCGCTGTTCTCGCCTACCATGTGGAAGATTATTCTCGGTGAAGCTGTGTACCAGCTTATTGTATCGTTCATTCTGCACTTTGGTGGCCCCCGCTTTTTCAGTTCCGATACCCCTGCTGAGCGCCAGCAGCTGCATGCCTTGGTGTTTAACGCGTTTGTGTGGATGCAGTACTTTAAAATGTTTGTCGCGCGCCGCCTGGACAACAAGCTCAACATGTTTGAAGGTATCTGGAAGAACTGGTACTATCTGGGCGTGTCGTGTGTCATTCTTGGTGCGCAAGTGCTCATCATGTTTGTTGGTGGTGCTGCTTTCTCTATTGAACGCCAGACCGGCACCCAGTGGGCCATTGCCATTCTGTGCGGTTTCGGCTCCATTCCAGTTGGTATTCTTTTGAGACTCATCCCTGACGAGTTCTTGGTCAAGTACTTTCCTACCCGGGCGTACAAGTTTGTGGTGCGCATGGCAGGCAAGCTGCAGTTCTGGCACTACTGGACCAAGAAGAGCCCTGAAATTAGAGTCGACGGCGACGACGACGAGGCCAAGGTCGGATACAAGTGGCCCCAGCCCTTTGAACAAGTCAAGGAGGACTTGGTGCTTCTAAAGCTGCGCGGCGGCCGCTGGACACAAATCAAGACCAAGCCCAAGCGCATGTACCAGAGCTTCCGCAATTCCATTTCTGCATCATCCTCCAACGCATCTCTTCAGTCGTCTGCATCGCCAGTCAGCACATTATACGTGTCATCCCCAGATAGCCCCAGCAGTCCTGCTTTGGCTCCCCAGACTCCTCAGGGTCTTCGACCCCCTACTACTGACGAGGCTGGGTTTTTGGCGGTTCCTGGCCAGCCCTCACCGGGCCGAATGCGACTCAACCGCAGCCGGGGCAGCAGCACGAGCAGCCGCAGTTCTTATAGCATTGAGGCACTGACCATGGTGCCTACGCTGGTCGGGGGTGCGATTGCCGGATGGGCGCCTGCTGAGGCTCCAGCATCTGAACGTCCAGTTAGCAGGCAGACTTGAAACCACTTGAAATAGTGTGTAACTTACGTTTGTTTTTTTATTATTCCTCTCACTCAAGTATATTTATCATTTTTCTTTCTCCATTGTTTTGTATTGCTTTTAATGAATGTTTATGAATTTTCTCCAAGAACCAAAGTATTGTCGAAAAAAAATCAAGGAAGAAACCGAGCGAACTAGGGCTTTTTTATATATCGATCATCATCATATCATCATTATGTCCCTTTTCCCCCGCTTGATGATAACAAGATGTGTGTTGCGGGATTTCCGAAAGCCCTAAATAATCTTGGCATTACCCTGTTGTAAGATAATTTGTCAAGCCCTAAGTTGAAGCCCTAATCATGGTGTAATAAATATCCTTGCAAATTCTCTCAACCTTTGATTTTTTCTCTCTTTACACAATGTTTTATAGACGCACAAAGAGTCACGGTATAGGCTTTTAAATTCCTCCATGCTTATTACGTTACCAGGACCGTTGTGCCTGGTCTTCGTGCTCCGTGCAGTTTTAGAGTAACTATTTTTTTTTTAAAGAAAAGGTAGTTGTTGTTCCAGTTCCTTCGTGTCGGACTCTGCTGGTTTGAAATAGCGGATTCTCGCGGCTCCATACAAACATGTTTTTTTTTTATAATGCTTAATAATATTTATTGCTTTTGTGTATTTGCCTTGATGATGATTAAACTAGTTTCTTTTCGTAGTGATCATAGACTTTTGCGTCGACGGTTGGGTCTTGTAGGCGTTGTTTTATTTTGAGAGCCAATAGTTCTCTGTATGGGCAACTGACGGTTTTAGCCGATTTGTCATGAGCATTGTTTTGGTAAAACTGGAGACAGCATGCGTAGAGTGCGTCAATGGCAGCTGTGCACTTTGACTCGTTGTAGTTTGATTTGCGGAGGCAGTCTTTGTATACAGTTTGTTAGTATTATAACCATTGGAGAGTAGATTAGAGAGTAGAAGAATACTTTGAATAGCGCATGCTTGAGAATGACATGGCTGTGTGTTGTAGTTGATTGTTTCTTGTGGTGGTGGTGATGATGATGATGATGACATTGCTTTGCTTTGCTTTGTTTTGCTTTGACTTGGTATGTTGTCCAGTGGTGGTCCAGTGAGTGGTGGTCCAGTAGTGTCAGAGTGGTGAGTGGTAAAGTTCATTGGCTATAAATCTACTACACACTTATTTTGTATACATACATAAGGCCCAATATACTTCTCCACGAAAATCAAATATAATAGGCCTAGTATACACCAAAAGAAAAGCCACTCTCCCCTTAAATATTGATTGATTAAATTTATATTTTTTATCATGTGAAAATTGTTGGAATTTTGTTGAATTTTCTCTTGTGATATCATTTTTATATCAGATATTCACCAAGGGAGAACCGTTTAATCTTGTCTCCTCGAGCGAAGCAAGGCTTGCCATGTACTACTATGTACTTTTTTTTTTTTTTTTTGTTGACCTTTGTTAATAACTACCAATTATTAAAATTCATAAATTCCTTTTTTTTTTGTATCTAACAAACTCAAGGTTATAAACCAATCAACCCAGACACATGTGCCATATTTCTTATATACTGCTGCCCTTGATTTATACATATATCAAAAGTGTCGTTATCGCGATGACCTTTAGGAACTGAATATCCACACACAGCCTAGTATAGCACATAATAACCCACACCCACACACAGTAGCTAAATTCAAGGTGTGTGCGCGTGTGCTTTGTAGATGCAATTGTAGGAGTACCACTCACTCACACTCATCCACACGTGCTGTCTCTTTAAACCAATTGTCAATTCAACTGCTCACGCATGTCCTTGTAAGATATCTCCATCTGATCATTTCAACCAATAATCATTTACATCTCCATTATATTTCCATTATATATTTCCAATACACATATTCAATATATTCAATATATTACAATTCAATTGATTGATGGTGCCTGATTGTACTTATATATATATATAACCTATCTTCTCTCTCTACTATTCATTCTCTTTGATCACAAACCATCTCTCTTTCTCAATCTCTCCTCTCAATCTCTCTCACCTCCTTCGCTCCTTCTATCCTTCCATCCTTCTACTACTACCTCTTATATAGACTCTCCTAGACCTTTAGATTCCAACCCACACCCCCAGACTTTCCCGACATCCCTCCTTGTTTAAACTGTTAAAAATGACCCAGTTTGCCCTCATCGGCGTCTTTGGGGCTGCCCTTCTTTTCGTGGCCTATCTCTGCCTCACCGTCCCCTCCGTCAAGAGCATCGCCCTCTTTGCCTACAACTGCTTCCTCAAGCCAATCTCCAAGTCAGGAACCTCTCAACAGGTTCAATTGGAAAGCTTCTACAAGGGACAAGCCAAGATTTACGACTCAACCAGAAACCATTTGTTGCAAGGCAGAGATCTTGTTTTGCAACTGTCTTCTTCCCACCTCAAGAACCAAAATGCCATTTGGGTCGATGTAAGTTGTTCAGTTTTTGTGACCCAACTCCCAAATCTAGCCCGCTTTTATCCATATATCTATATTTACTAACCGCAAGCACAACAACAGATTGGAGGTGGTACCGGCTGGAACATTGAACAGATGAACAAGTTCAGGCCCATCTCGTCCTTCAAGGCCGTCTACCTCATTGACCTCTCGCCTTCCCTCTGCGAGGTCGCAAAAGACAGATTCAGACGCTGTGGATGGAAGAACGTCCATGTACTGTGCATCGACGCTAATGACTTCATCCTCCCTGAAAAGTCCAGCAAGGTCGATCTCATCACCATGTCCTACTCTCTTTCCATGATCCCCTCCTACTACTCCGTCATTGACAAGGTGGCCAACCTGCTCGCCAAGAACGGTGTCGTTGCTACTGTCGACTTTTACGTCCAGTCCAGCGCCTCCATGATGGGCAAGTCCACCACCGTCGGCGGCCACCTCCTCAGACACGTCAACTGGTTCTCTCGCACTTTCTGGCGTCTGTGGTTTGAGTTTGACCAGGTTTACCTCGATGCCTCCCGCCGTGACTACCTTGAGTACCGCTTTGGAACCGTCAAGTCGCTCAACCTGAGAAACAAGGGCCTGGGTGGCATTCCTTACTACATCTTCATTGGCTGTGACAAGGACTACTCCTCTGAGCTGGAGCGCCGCATGGACGGCCTGGCCACCGAGTCTCCCTACCTTGCCCCCACCAGTGTCTCTGACAAGCAGGCCAAGACCACCGAGACCCTCATCCGCTCCAAGGGCTACGAGGCTGCCATCATCAACATGGAGCGCAACTTCCCCTACCCCTCCTTCTTCTACCAGAGAGAAAACTGGCGTATCTTTTACGACTTTGGCCAGGCCAAGTACAACCAGTTTGCCAACCAGTACATTTACGCCTTTACTTGGGAGGACCCCCGCGAGGATATTGAGATCCTTGACATGAAGCCTTCTGATACCATTCTGGCCATTACCTCTGCCGGTGATAACCTGCTGGCCTACGCCTGCATGGACCAGCCTCCCCACCGCATCCACGGTGTCGACTTGAACCCCCACCAGAACCACTTGATGGAGCTCAAGCTCGCCGCCTTCAGAGCCCTGCCCTACAACGACGTCTGGAAGATCTTTGGCGAGGGCAAGCACCCCGAGTTCATGGAGCTGCTCGTCGCCAAGCTGTCCCCCCACCTCTCCTCCCACGCCCTCCAGTTCTGGATGAAGGTCGGCCGCAACACCTTTGAGAACCCCAAGACTAGAGGTCTCTACGACACCGGCTCTACCCGCTGGGCCCTTAGACTGTCCAGATGGGTGTTTGGCATGTTTGGCGTGACCAAGGACATTGAGGCCCTGTGCGCCGCCAAGACCATCGCCGAGCAACAGGCCATCTGGAAGACCAAGATCCGCCCCGCCTTGTTCAACCCCATCGTCACCAGAATCCTGGTTGCCAACCCCGTGTTCCTGTGGAAGGCCCTTGGTGTCCCCCTGAACCAGGCTTCCATGATTGAGGGCGGCATCCTGCGCTACATCATTGACACCCTCGAGCCCCTCATCGACCGCTGCCTCATTTCCTCCGAGAACTACTTCTACTACCTCTGCCTCATGGGCCGCTACTCACGCGACAACTGCCCTGACTACCTGACCCGCCGCGGCTACACCAACCTGTCCGCTGCCTCCTCCAAGAAGACCGACGACGGCCCCCTGAGCGGCATCCGTCTTCACACCGACACCATCTGCGACGTTGTCGAGCGCATCACCCCCGAGTCCGTCACCGCTGCCATTGTCATGGACCACATGGACTGGTTCAAGGAGACTGGCCCTGATGCCCGCGCCGAGATCCGCGCTCTTAACAAGGCGTTGACCCGGGGCGGTAAGGTGTTGCTGCGTACGTCGTCGACGTGCCCCTGGTACCTCAAGGTGTACGAAGAAGAGGGTTTCACGTGCAAACCCGCTGCTGTGCGCCGATCGGGTGAGAGTATTGACAGAGTCAACATGTACGCTTCGACGTGGGTGTGCACCAAGGTGTTTAGCTGTGACAGTGAGGGAGTCAAGAAACAGAGAGGCAGCATTTCCGAGCTCAAGATTTAAGAGTTTTTTTCTATTATAAAATGCATGAAGAGAAGAGGGTGAAAAAGGATGAAATGATGATGGGCACACGCAAAAAGGGAAGAATTGAAAAAGAACACAACTTGCTTTTTTTTTGTTTTTGAAAACATGATGAGGATGTCTGTTTGTTTTTTGTTTGTTTTTTTTTTTTGTGAAATTGCTTAGAAGAAGGAGAATTTTTTTTTGATGATCCATGGAGGATACTATTATTATAAATGAGATACAATGATTGTGATTATTATTTTTTTTAAATATATAAATGAAATGTGAAATGTTTTTTTGTTATGAAATTTTTTTGTGAACACTAGGATTGAGATGAAAAGGAAAGAAAGAAGAGGTAGAGACGCCTAATGAAGAATTGCTTTCTAGAGAAATCCATGAAGTTCGTATATCTTCACAAAGTGCAATTGGTATGAAATTTGAAAAACAGTCTCAACTACATTACAATTCAACATCAAAAACCCATCAAACATTAAATAATTGAAAAAAAAAAAAGACTCCACGAAAATCCCAGATATAGAACCAATTTTCTTTTTTGCCTAATCGTTTTTGTGACACACACAAGGTTCTTAATAACGGACAATCTCAAGGTCAAGAATTAAATAAACGTGTAATCTCAAGTATGTGAACTGAATAAGGTAATGGGATCACAAAACCTTTTGACAAGTTAACCCTCCCGCTTTTTCAAAATTTCACATGCTCCAAGATCATCAAACAAACAATTTAAAGATTGTCAAAATCAAGATTAAGTTTATTTTGTGTTTTCCTTTTGGTTTTGCTTTTGAAATTTGAGAAAAAAGTGGGCAATGGTATAGATCGTCAAAAAAACACAAAATATCGACATAGTTATAATCTAGCTATAACTTATGTGACCTCTCTACCTCTACCCCCCCACCCGGTTTTTCAGTGTGTTGGTGTCTCAAAACTAAATCATAATCATACCTCCATTCGCACACAACACACTCCCCGTCGCCCACCGACTCTCCTCCTCACACAAAAACGCCACCAACGGCGCCACATCCTCCACTTTCCCAATCCTTGGCGCCGCGGGTGTCGCCTCAATCACCGGTTGCATCTCTGCCATGAAATCCGCGTCCTCAGCGCTCTCTGTCCACATGTCAGTATCAACGGGGCCCGGGTTGACGCAGTTCACGGTGGCTTGGAAGCGGGTCCCGAGTTCTTTGGCCCAGACTCGGGATAAGGCTTCGACAGAGGCCTTGGTGGCCGCGTAGACGGTTTGCTGGGAACACCCCATGCGGGCGCTGACGCTGGATAAAAAGACAATGCGGAGACCTTGGTTGAAATAGGGCAAACATTTTTGGGTCAAAAAGATGGGGCCTTTGACATTCGTATCCATTTGCAAATTATAAAACGCTTCATCGACATCCTCTAATTTACGTTCTTGCCCATTCGCAGCGTTGTGCACAATGATATCAATACCGGGGTTCAGGCCAGCTTGGTTGGCGGTTTGGGCCAACATGGTCAAGTCGGCGAGGTTTTGCATGTCGGCGCGGATGGCTAGGGATTGGTTTCCGGCGGCAGAAGCGACGGCTTGGGCGAGGGACTCGGATGAGGAGGAAATGTAGGTGACGAGGACAGTGGCGCCTCGTTTGCCGAGTTCGAGGGCAATGGCGCGGCCCATACCGCGTGAAGCGCCGGTTACGATTGCGGTCTTGCCTGAAAGTGAGAGGGTCATTGTTAGAGAGAGAGAGAGAGAGAGAGAGAGAGAGAGAGAGAGAGAGAGAGAGGCTTATGGAAATAAACTGTCAATTGCTAGTGGTGTGTTAGTCGAAAGTAGGTAATGATGAAGATTGGAGGTTGAAAGAGGAAGAGATATGTATTGACTTTTGTATTACGCTCTATTTTGAAAGCAAATTGAGATATTACTCAAGCGAATAGCTAGTTCTATATATCTGAATCCACTATGGTAGGGATTAGGCTAATGGATCGACATGCCCAAAATTGAACAAGCATGGCGATAAATATATCTATATAGGCTGCATTTGAGGAAAAAGGATTTATGGAAGGCAAAAAGTGGGCATTTGCAACAGCTGTTGGTGATTCTTCAGCTCGATATGATTTGAACAAAAACGAGAGATTATGCGTCCAAGTCTGATCTGCAGTAGCAAGTCCAAGCGAGATGCCCTTTACTCTTTTGTCTATAGGGCCAACTTTAGCTATATATACATATTATAATTAGGGATATATATCAGCATACAGGAGATAACGCAAATCGTCTTTGAGATAATGCATGCTTGATAGGCGTTTTGCAATGGGCAGGATTTGTAGCAAGACATGGTTATCGCTTGAGAAGAAGGTTTCTATATTTTGGTTCTGTGTAGTTTGATTGAGTGGGTGGATTGGGTCAGCCGCACCATTCCTGATATCTGAACATTGCAAGATATAGAGAGCTGATTCAGCCATCATTAGAGACTTGTACAAATAGCCGCACCAGACTTGAGCCAAAGTCCGGAACGAAGGAAAGAAAAAACTCTTTGCTATCATAAAAGATAGTGTCAAAGATGTTGTTTACTCATTATCAGTTGGGTTGTGAACAGTCGAAAAGCTGGATATATTCTCAATCAGAATCACAAACTCTGCATCGCGACCACAACTACACTCGATATCCGTATGGACCTTGATTTGAGCATATATAGATCACGTCTCTATGTGATGACATAGCACTTAACGAGTTGTCGTTTGATCTAGAGGTGGGCCGTAGAGTTCCATCATCACCTAAGATTAAATCAGCTTATTTCAAATCATCATACATCCGTAACCCCCATAAAATAGACAAGGCTAAACCTGTCAGAATACACATATACCTCCTTTCCAAAATTAGCATCCCTATTAATATTCGTATCAATCATTCTTTTTCGAGAGACGCTTAATCGTATATTAAAGTTAGTTTTTCAAAATTGGCAGCACTTGCGCGCCGCAGTAAACATTCTAGAAAACCCATCAATCTGCGGCAGAGACCTCATGACCAGCCGTTGAGACCTGCAGTTTTACGCAAGGTTTGCGACACACTATCATAACGGTGCTGAAAACAACACGATCTCTGGCGTGCTGGAGATAGTCTATGGATATTGCGGTAAAAGTTTGGCGTCCCCCAGGTGTTCGTTCATGTAGATGTAGTGTGGTATGCCTGTTTGGGTATTCGGGTTGAACAATGTCAATGGCGAGATCAGAAACGAAATAAGGTATCTTGGACCAACTGCCCTTCGGATCATGACCAACACATTTGGTCGGCCGGCAAGCCGCTTGATTGAGAAAGTTAGAAGCGAAAATGGCGGGTCAGCTTGAGTTGATCGACTGACAGAAGTTAATTTTGCCTACTGCTTACGTCACTGAGAGTTCAGGATCTAAAACGTCCGGCCTTTGGTGCTCAAGGTCTGATCGGGCGTCCCTAGCAAGTAACCCTGCTAGCCATGAGAAACGGTTTGCCCAACGCATATACTTCTGGAATGGAACGATAGGGGCTATTAAGCGTTGAGGCAAAAATCTCAGGTGACGTCTCTGAAGTAGAGCTTGATGATTTCAGAGCTTGTATCCACGCACGGCTTTCTCAAGTATGACGGCATTCCACTTTGACCAAGACATTCAAGGTGGTGGCCCATGGGTCGCGGGTGCTGCACAGTGCCGTGGCGCTGGCCAGACAAAATCTGGCAATGTGTGTGCTGGACAGAACCTAAATTTTTTCAAGCTGTTTGACGCCGTTGGGCAAATAGCTCGCGAGCGAAATATTTACAACAAGTTCGGGTCAAACAAATGGAGTGAGCAGAGCCCTAAAGAGTCGGCAGCGGTGTGTGTTGACGTAGCCAGCTGTTAATTAAACCTTCAGCTTGTTTTTGTACCCCTCCTTCATGCTGCACGTATGCGGTCACGCCGGATAAATTTCTGATGCAGCCCACTATATCTCAAGACAGCCGCCACACGAGCTTAAAAACCGCCAGTGTAACGAATATATATAGCAGAGACATGTGGTTTATCATGGCCAGGAGAGACACCACGTTGATTAATCGGTGGAATCATTTTGAGCCCGGCAAAGGGTTTGTTTAGTGTCAAGGTTTGGCTTTAGGTTCATAGTCAAAAAATTTCAACGGTTAAATGATGACGCTCATCACCCTTGCCCCTCATCAGATCCATACCAAGACACAATCCAATCCCACGAAATGAGATATTCATGGTCTGTTGATTGCGGTATAGACGTAGATGAGCAGTAATTTAGTGTCAATTGGCATTCAGCAAAATATACGTGTTTGCTGTTTTGGCAAGGCACTGAAGGGTCCTTTTGTTCTTTTTGTTCTTTTGTGTGTCGCGGATTAATTTGTTTGGTTTTAGTGCTTCCAACCAAAAAAGCTCCGAAGCAACCCAAACAACCACCAACAATAGCAGACAATGACAGTTATTGCCAAAACGCAGTAGGTGTACAACGGCCGCGCCTTTCAAAGCAGCCAAAAAGCGAGGTATTTTTTTTGACAGTCACACCGGCCTGTTTCAGCAAGCTGTTTTGCTGCAATGAGTCTATTCCAGTTCCAACAGTACACTTTGATCAAGGTTTGAAATAAAAGTGGACACACTTGGGATGGCTGCTTCAAACGTGGCGTGTGTGTATCTTGCCTTGCTAATATAAATACTCCGGCTGATCCTTCTTTTTTCCTTTCTGAATTCTTTTTCCTTTCCCTTTTCCTTGTTCTCCTCAGAGCGATTACACTCAATCAATCAGCAATCCACTTCAATTCTTACCTCTAATTCAAAAATGCCTTGCACCGATGTTCTTAAGAGAAAGTCCGGCGTTATCGTTGGTGATGATGTCCGCAACCTGTTTTTGTACGCCCAGAAGCACAAGTTTGCTATTCCTGCCATTAATGTCACCTCCTCATCCACCGCCATTGCTGTCCTAGAGGCCGCCCGTGACTCCAAGTCCCCCGTCATTCTGCAGTGCTCCCAGGGCGGTGCTGCCTACTTTGCTGGTAAGGGTGTTGCCAACAAGAACCAGGAGGCTTCTATTGCTGGTTCCGTTGCTGCCGCCCACTTTATTCGCTCCATTGCCCCTACCTACGGCGTCCCTGTTGTCCTCCACTCTGACCACTGCGCCCACAAGCTCCTGCCTTGGTTGGACGGCATGCTCGAGGCCGATGAGGACTACTTTAAGAAGCACGGTGAGCCTCTGTTCTCCTCGCACATGATTGACCTGTCTGAGGAGCCCCACGCCGAGAACATTGCCACCACCGCCAAGTACTTCAAGCGCGCTGCTAAGATGAACCAGTGGCTCGAGATGGAGATTGGTATCACTGGTGGTGAGGAAGACGGTGTCGACAACTCTGGTGTTGAGGCCTCCAAGCTGTACACCCAGCCCGAGGACGTTTTCGCTGTCTACGAGGCCCTGGCCCCCATCTCCCCCAACTTCTCCATTGCCGCTGCCTTTGGCAACGTCCACGGTGTCTACAAGCCCGGTAACGTCAAGTTGCAGCCCGAACTTTTGGGCAAGCACCAGGAGTACGCCAAGGCCCAAACCAAGAGCGCCACTGACACTCCTCTGTTCCTTGTCTTCCACGGTGGCTCTGGCTCCTCCAACGAGGACTTTGCTACTGCCATTAACCACGGTGTTGTCAAGGTCAACCTCGATACTGACACCCAGTACGCTTACCTGATTGGAATCAGAGACTACGTCTTGAACAAGAAGGACTACATTATGTCACAGGTCGGCAACCCCGACGGTGCTGACAAGCCCAACAAGAAGTACTTTGACCCCCGTGTCTGGGTCCGTGAGGGCGAAAAGACCATGTCCCAGCGTGTCACTGAGGCTCTCAAGTTCTTCAACACTGCTGGCACTGTTTAGTTAACGAAATAATGATGTATCAGAATGTACTAATGTATTAAAACTTCTTTGTGACGCAATTTTGTTTTTGTTCTCCAAGTTGAATTTGGTTGATCTACCAGGGCAAGGGGGTGCATGTGTGGGTTCAACCAGACCTGTCAATAAAAAAATAACAAAAAGTGCCACAGAGTTGCTCTTTTCCTTCTTTTTACCATCAACTTCAACAGGTTAATTGAGACATCATGACCCTTTATTACTCTTTGGTAGGTTCAATTGCACCGTATCTATCGTGCTGACTGACAAAATGCTAGGTTTTCGCTATTCTCGTAGGCGAGATGGCCTCATTCTTCTTACTCGTGGCCCCATTGCCCACCGCTTTCCGCAAGCAGGTCATTGTGTTTGCCCAAAAGACCCCGTTCCTAGGCCAGGTCATCCTTACGCTCAAGTTCACCTTCTTCTTTATCATCATCCTCTTTGTCGACTCCGTCAACCGCGTGTACCGCGTGCAGCAGGAGATCCACGCTCTGCACGAGGCCTCGACCGCGGGCACCGGCATCATCAACGTCGACCGTAGCGAGATCCAGGCCAGACGGTTCTACGCCCAGCGCAACATGTACCTGTGTGGGTTCACACTGTTCCTGTCGTTCATCCTCGTCCAGACGTACTACCTGGTTCTGGAGCTGGCGGACGTGAAGGAGAAGCTGGCCAAGGTTGAGGGCGGCAAGGGCTCTGCTGAAGCAAACGAGGCGACGAAGGCAGAGGTTGCAAAGCTGAAGGAGACGATCAGAAAGCAGGATCTGGACATGGAGCACCTCAAGAAGCAGGCGAAGGGCCTGTCGGATGAGTACAACAAGGTGGCTGATGAGCTCAATGAGAAGAGCGGCGTGGTCCCTGGAGACAAGAAGTCTGATTAGTTTTGTGTAAATTAAACTATAGGTTAGCAATACTACTGTAATCGTTGCTGCGTTTGGATTCATTTGGGACTTAGACTTAACGCTCAGAAAAAAAAAATTTCTTCCCAACTTTGATCTGACATAACTTCATCAAGTCAAAAATCAACTCTGCAGGTTTGTTTAGAATACCGTCATTACGAATCGTACGCGGGCATCGCAGCATGACGACGATAACCAGCAGCAGTCCTGCTGCACCAATACAGCATCTCCCCCCGCGGGATCCCAACAACCACCCTCTCAAAGTCATTAACCGCATCAACAAGACCCAAAACCGACCAGCTTACATCGCCGGCCCTATGGTCCGTTACTCCAAGCTCCCGTTTCGAGAACTCGTACGCCACTTTGACACTGATATTGTGTATACACCTATGATACTTGCAAGAGAGTTTGTGCGAAACCAGACGGCTAGAGACTCGGACTTTTCGACAAACGAGTTGGATACGCCCGTCGTTGCGCAGTTTGGAGCCAATAACCCGGAGGACTTGGTGAGGGCAGTCCAGATGGTCAGGCCGTATGTGGACGGTATTGGGCTTAACTGCGGGTGCCCCATCAAGGACCAGGTGCGCGAGGGCATCGGAGCTGCGCTCATGGGCGAGCCTGAGAAGGTGGCCACCATGGTCCGTGCGGTCAAGGCGGCCTGCGGACCCGACTTTTGCGTCGAAGTCAAGATCCGCATCCACATGGACCTGACCGAAACCGTCAAGTACGCCAAGATCGTCGAGGCCGCGGGCGCAGACTACCTGACCGTGCACGGGCGGCGCAAGACGCAGCGCAGCAGCGAGCCTGCCAACTTTGACGCCATCAAGCTCATCAAATCAAGCGTTTCAATCCCTGTAGTCGCCAACGGAGACGCCTTTTCACTCGCCGACGCTGAGCGGATTGCCGCCTACACCGGCTGTAACGGCGTGATGGCCGTGCGCGGGATCCTGAGCAACCCCGCCATGTTCTCATCCCTTCGGTACGCCAACACGCCCTGGTGCGCGGTCGAGCTGTTCTGGGACCTGGTCACCAAATATGGTCTTCCGTTCCGGCTTGCGCAGCATCATTTCTCGGAGATGATGGAGGGCGTGCTATCGCGGGGAGTCAAGAAGGACATGAACGATTGCAAGAACCTGGTAGAGCTGATGCAGTGGTTCGACGCGCGGTTCGAGCTGCGCCGGTGCGGCGAGCCTGGGTTCGGCGAGGACAGGGCGTACCCGTGGCGCGCTGAGTACGTGCATGAGAAGGATATGAATTGATTTTATTTAGCTATATAGAGTATTTTAACGACGTTATGTTTTACATCAATTGTCAAGATGGCCCTTGGTTGAAGCCCTAGAGTAGATCACATGTGTAGATCAAGGGCTGAATGCGTAGATGTGGGTCTGAGGATAACTATAAAACGCTGAAAAATTTCTAATCCTCCTACACCAACCTTCTCATCGACATCATCAATCAAAGGTATGTAAACCATTCCAACTTGCTATAAAAGAAATCAAAGAATCTAGATGAGGACACCTTTTTTTGTTTACAACCGAGCGAGATAATAATGTTCTCTAACCGTTTTGGTTGAGGATTTTTCGCTGTGATCCATTTATTTTTGTCATAGTTACACTGATTCGTTCTTTGGAATCTTCTTCTTTTTTTTTGAAGCATTTCACCTGTTATTAGAGGGTCCCTTACTAACTGAGTAATAGTTCACGCATTTGTATGGGCTTTGCCGTTGTCTAGTTTTTTATGATATAATTTATTAAATACATTACTTTCGTTTTTTAATCCTAAGCCGGCACAAACTGTAACGGCAGGCCATTCGCCAAACTCAGCGTCAGCGACGACTTCATTGGCGGGTTCGCCAGCGGGTATCCCTGCTCAATATTGATATCCTTAAAGCTCTGCAAGATCTTGACAATAGCAAACGAGGCTTCCGTCAATGCAAACTGCTGGCCCAGGCAGATACGAGGACCGCCGTTGAACGGCAGGTACTCCCAAGCATGCGCGTTCTCACCGCGCACGTCGTACCATCGTTCTGGCTTGAACTCGCCCGCGTCAGCGCCCCAGAACTGAGGCAGCCGGTGCATGACAAAGGTCGAGTACATGACGATGGAGCCCTTGGGAACAAACATGGGGTGGACAGAGTCGGGGTCACTGCCGCCGCCCCGGGGCAGAAGGCAGTCTTCCTTGGCGACACGGAAGTTGCTGGGCACCGTGGGGTACATGCGCAGGGTCTCATTGATGACGTACCGGAGGTAAGTGCACCGCTTCAGGGACTCGAAGGTGATGGTTTCAGAGGAGGTGGGACCGAAAGACTCGAGCACGGCTTCCCGCAGTTTGTGGAGAACAGGCTTGTTGGTTGCGAGGGTGTAGAACACCCACGAGAGTAAGGAAGCAGTGGTGTCACGGCCGGCGAGCAAAATGTTAAGAGACTGGTCACGCAGAGTGTTGGGGTCCCGGGTTTCCTTGACCAGCTCGTCCAGGAACACATATTTCTGCTTGGAGGGGTCGGACATAATCTTTTGATTTTCCGGATTGGCAGCACGCTGCAGAGCCAGCTTGACGTATGAATCCGTAAAGGATTTGCACACTTCGCACTGGCGCTGGAAGGTAGAACTATTAAGCAGCGGGTAGAACTTCTGGGCAATAAACCTGAACGTCAACATGTACTGTGCATCCGTGAAGGCTGTGCCAAAATCAACAGCTTGTGCGATCTTGGGGTTACCACCCGACAGGAGGTCCACAGACTCTCCAAACAAGAACTCTGTAGCCGTATCGATCGTCAACTCAAAGAAAACCTCCTGCACATCCAGGTACTTGCCGCCTGCCGTCACCGGGTACTGCTTCAATTTGTTCACCAATTTGTCACAGTGCGTAGCCAGGGTCTCCAGCTGGGACACCTGTTCTCTCGAGAACTGAGGTCGGAGCAAAGCGCGCGAATGGCTCCACCCGTTCCCATCCAGCGTAAAAATGCCATCCCCCAGCAGCGGGAAAAACTGGCCATGCCTCTCGCCCAGCCCAAACTGCTTGAACTGAGTCGCCAGCATCGCTTTCACGTTCTCCGGGTGCTGGGTATAAAACGCAAATCTTCCCAATGCTTGCATGCGAGCCGTCAACCGGTTAGACTCGGTAACCTGAAGGAGGATGTCGTAGGGCATTGTGTTTCCGCGCATGGTCCGGAGAAGACGGAAGAGCCAGGGAAGGCCCATGGGGAAGTTCCAGACGGTGAACGGGGCACGGGCGCCTTGTTTCCTGTACGGCTGGAGCTTGATGAGGTAGATGGCCTGCTGGACGTAGGGGAAGAAGAGCAGAAAAGCCACGACGCCGCAGGCTAGTGCCGGCAGCGAGAAAAGCGAGAATGACATGGTATGAGTATAGCTTGAATGTTTGATTAAACTGTAGGCAAGAAGAGAAGAAAGAAAAGCAAGAAATAAAGGAATTAATAAAAAAAGAGTGGGCCCCACTGAGGTTATATAGAGCTAGTGTCTCTCGGGTTTTGAGATTGTCCGGGGAAGAAGGACAAGAGTCGCCTACTTGGCGAAGCAAAAAGTAAAGATAAAAACGGTTACATTTTGGTACATGAGCATGATCACATTAATATTCATATGGATATCATCATGATGATGATGGAGGTGGCTTGCTTATGATTTCAGATGAGCTGCGTCTATTAGTTGGGTTTATTATAAGTTTATAAGTCTATAGTGACGTCGTATTTTAATGGATGAAATAGTACTGGATGCACAAAAAAATCATATGAAAACGGAACAGAACAAAAGGAACTTTCAACCAAGAATCAACTCAAGACCAAAATAAAAAAATAAAATTCCACCACTACGAGAAGTTCAAAAAGATCATGATATCATTCAGTCGGTCCTGAAGTTGGTCCGACCTCAATGAAAAATGAGCGATAAATATCTTTTTTTTTGCGACAGATTGATCTGATAAATCTCTCAGACCATTTCCACCATTCACATGCAAGTGTTTTTGTGTCCTCCTAACTGAGTCAGTCAAGGGTAATAAACTTTTTTTTTTTTTTTT
>JAJMHO010000093.1:0-37910 GCA_030566085.1 Geotrichum histeridarum
GAATTGACTGAGGTTAATTTGAGTCGTTCAATTGACAGTGATCAAGTGTCGTGCTGATCCAGTATTCCTCTCTTTTTCTCTCACACTATTTCGATCTGACGCGTATATTTGGGACCTAAGAACCTCCCAGCCTGCTAGCCTTCCAACTTCACGACCATCAGCCTTCTCCACGACCTCAATCTCCTTTACTATTCTTCAATTAGCGTACAATGAATGGTGTTAGCATTGATATGAATGCCCTGAAGAAGGGTGAAGTCAAGTAGGTTTTTGTGATCGGGAAATTTAGTGATCTCATACTAACAGCTCTTATTTAGCTTAGGAACTTCGATGTAAGTGGCAATGTCCAGTCCTGCTCAATGCCATGTTTTGATAGATTTCATTTACTAATATCAGCATAGTATGGCTGTAAATTTTGATGGAGGTGTTATTCTGGGCGCTGACAGGTAAGCTCTTCACCTTCGCGTGACAGTGACATACTAACTGAGGATTTAGTCGAACTACAACTGGTGCCTTCATTGCCAATCGGTATGTAGTGCTCTTTTTGAATTCTCACTCTAGCTCACAAAGCGGTCAGTGTTACAGATAAATTGACTCAAGTTCATGATAAGATCTGGTGTTGTAAGTTATACTCTTAGTGCAAGGATGAACGTTCTAACAGTATCAGGCCGGTAAGCTCATTCATTCCTTTGCGATCAATTCTAACTGGAAAGATCTGGATCCGCTGCTGATACTCAAGCAGTTGCAGATATTGTTCACTATCATCTGCAGATGTACTCGTATGTTTTCGCAACTTGGAAAAGAAGGGATCTGACCATAGTGTAGTGCTGAAAACTCGAAACCTCCATCTGCCAAGGTTGCTGCATCAATCTTCCAAGAAATCACATACTCTAATAAGGATAATCTCAGGTAAGTGTTTTATTTTTGAGATTTTGAGATTTTGAGCTTTACTGATCATTTAGTGCCGGAATAATTGTTGCAGGATACGACGACAAAACCGGAGGCGAGGTCTACAGTGTACCTTTGGGTGGAAGTTTACACAAGCAAGAGTATGCTATTGCTGGTAGTGGATCAACTGTAAGTGTCTGGTATCGTTTCTGGAGTATTTCTAATGTAATAGTACATCTATGGTTTCTGCGACAAAAATTTCAGAAGCAATATGTCTAAGGATGATGCAGTGTCATTTGTGAAAGCTTGTAAGTCTGTCATTTTGATTCAAGTTCACGGGTCCACTAACTTCATTAGCACTTGCTGAGGCCATTAAGTGGGATGGCAGCTCTGGAGGTGTCATTCGTATGGTAATTCTCACTAAAGGGAAGACTGAGAGACTGATCTTCTTTCCCGATGATTACAAGAGCGAGTATCCTGAGGCTTAACTAAATGTATTTATAAATTCCACATAGTATAGAGAATCAAATCATACTGCGCATACATCAACCCCGCTAGATCTGAGATAGAGACTGAATTTAATGGGTTGGGAGGATTCTCTCACTGATTTTTCTCTTCTCTCAGATGCTGTACAAAGTGAAATGAAAGCTAAAGACATCATTATTGAAGAGCTTGAAAAGGAATTGCCAAAGGCTGATTCTCCTTTCACTGTTTTCTACTGGAGATCAAAAGATGCACAATGTCGTCCTCTTGTTTACAGAGGAGGATATAAGGAGACGCCAGACAACAAGACAGATCCAAGTAGCACTGACACCCTCACGACTCACTTTGTCGTCTTGGCCTTTGGAGGAGTAATCATATACGCAATTGAGATTATGATTTATAAGACGCCAGATGGCCAGCAGACCATTTTCATTTCCAAGGCAGACACGACTGGTCACTACACGCTAAACGCGTCAATGGAAATTATCAAACGGCCGAAACTGTCCTATGCCAAAGTCACGACTGGAATTCTTCGCGGTCTTCTACGCTGTTTTATTGATCCAGAACATCCGGTTAAGATCTGCTTGTTTGCACGCTCAGAAAAACAGTACTTGTTCCCGTTGTCGAGTGAATGCCCTAGCAAGCATATTCTCACTGGATCACAATTATTACGATGGTGGATCAAGGTTCTCATGGATACACTAAAGCACGATGAACTTATTTCATCAGTTGAGCGTGCTCGACTTCAAATCCCGGGGAATGACTCAACTCGGATCAAGTCATTTTTTCCTCGGTCTCAGTCACCAGATTCCCCTTCTGTCAACTGGGAAGTTGGAGATGTCTTTTGGCCTGATGATGAGCTCGTGCTCCCTGCTGTTAAGTGTATCCCTCGATTCCCAGATGATCCTCTAACCCGATTTCTGGATTTTCTGGTCACGGACAAGCGCGCCCTTTCGACCAGTCAAGAACGGTTTTGGGTTGAACTGCAGGCTCAGCAAGAATTTAGATTAAGTATAGAGGTTGGCATTCTTGGGGTTGACTTTCATGTTAACCCTTCTCGATCTGTTTATCGAGATTTACAGGACAACAAGGATAACTCCGTTGCAGCATTGAGAACCAGGGATTTCAATACTCTTAGAGAATTTATATCTACATTGGATTACTCTATCTACGACATCAATGAAGAAGCATTGGAGACTCTGATTCGAAGAAACCCCAAAATTGATATCTTTGGCAAAGTCGAAGAGGAGGTTACAGCCGCTGCGAACGATTCATCAGTCAATGTTCTCAACGTTGGTCTCATAAAGCGGAAAGCTCCCAAGCCTACAACTACGGAGCCAGCTGTGAATGTTCTAGGAGCTGGACTCATCAAACGAAAGAAGCCTGCGAGTGAACCTGAACCGGTCGTGAACGAGCTTGATACATCGATCATTAGGAAAAAACAAAAGAAATAGATGGCTTATATCATTCTAGAACTTAATGACTTTTTTTAACTGGTTTTCAACGTATTCTGTGATGCCTTTCGAGTTATCTGAGGTTGCGATGTTCATTTCAGCTTTCTTCTGCAGGTAAAGGCCTAATTGGAGTTCTCTGCGTATAGATTCTGCGCCAGGCTGGGTGATCCAGGGCTGTTGCAAGATATTTGACGCCAGTATGACATCTTTAGTACTGGCCGGCATCCAACCTTGTGTGTAATCCGAAAGTGATACTCCAAGATAGGACATCCGTGGGACAGCTAACAAATGGTTGCAATGGGAATTGTTTTTGCTTCCAAACTTGTAGGTTATGAAGATCAAGATGCCATGAGGGTCAGAGTCTACCATGGCATACACTGGAACAGTGGGCATGCATTGAGCCACGCCGAAGAGAAACTTGCGAGTGGCAATATCAGGAAATCCTTTACCCTATACAGAGTTAGAAAAGGAATAGCAGATGACGTGACATACTGTTATTATTAAGACATTTTCGAGTGACTGGCAGAGTTGCCGGAAGACAGCCTGATCAGTTAGATTAGTTTCACCAAGAGTTGTGGAACCAACCTCTTTTTCAACCACCAGAATGGCTCTGATTTTAGACTTTGGTCGCACACACTCAATATCACAATCAACAGGTATAATTGATTCCTCGAAGGTTAGCTAGGTTTCCATTGGTTCTCAGTAATACTTTGTTTGATCGATCTATTTCCATAATTTTTCCATCTTTAGTACAAACTGTAAGATCTCCAAATACGCAGCCTTTTGGAGAGGCGACAACGTTCAGGCCAAGGCGCTCTACTCCTAAACTGAATGCAAGATGTTCAATAGTCTTATCTACGATTGACTGAGAATGAAAGAGATCGACATCACGGTAGTATAGATCTCGTTTAGTCGTGACAATGCCAGTTTGTAACAATTCATGAATGAAGGTCAAAAGCTTCAAGTAAATGGCTACAAAGTCAGAAAAGCTTCAAATTAAGGATCACATACCAAACTGCTTATTCTTCTGCTCACTTTTACTTGGAAATTGGATCCATCGCACTTGCAAGTCTTTCATATCCCTGGTTGAGCTCCCAATTCTGCCTTCTCTAAAAATCGTCAGTGGTTATTCCATGCATATAACTACTAGCAACTTACTCAGCCCAGTTATTTGCAGTAGGAAGAACTGGAATTTTCAGTGGTTGACCTCGATCAAGATTGTTTTGAACATCTTCCAATATCGTTTTGATTTTGTCCTGAACACTTGCATGTTCAACCTACATCAGTCAGCATAACACCCTTAGACCCTGAAAACATTTATAGCCACATGAATAGGAGTCTTAAATATCACTGTCATTGCTTAGCAACGCTTCTTCTTCTTCCAATGACCGAAATACGAATATCTTGGAGTATCAGAAATTCAACTTCGGAAACACCATTTTCAACACTACACTTTGGTTGTAGTCCTTCCCCCGGATTTCAGCCGCGCCGTATTCTAATTGGCCGAGGTAATTTTTCAGCACGGGAATCTAGATTTCAATGACATGATTCTATCGAACTCAGCCAACTCATTGCCTTTCAATCCACTTCTCACCACATCTCACAACAATGGCTGCATGGACTTTGATGCAAAAGCGTCTGGCTACCGTGCCTGTTGCTCTGCGTCACTCTGTGCGATTGTTCTCAGCTACAAGCCAGAATGCCTTGAAGATCAACTCCTATAATTCTAAGCATATTGCACTGTCAGAGGTGCTAGAGGGAGAACCCTCCGAAGAAATCAAGTTCAGAACTATATTTCTGCGAGATGCTTGCACCAGCAAGGAATCTCTCGACATCTACTCTGGCCAGAAGACGTTCTCCACCGCTCAACTTCCAGCTGAGCCTGCTATCGACAAAGCAGAGGTGGTGACAAAGAACGGAGATCAGATCCTGAGCGTTTCTTGGGCAGATGGTCGCTTGAGTGAGTACAGCACGAAATTTCTAGAGCGCAACGCGACTTTGAAGGGACGGCGCCATTTCCGCCATTTGGACAAGCCGTACACCTTGTGGGACTCCTCAAAGGAGACCCTGAGCGCGGATCGGATTCTTAAGGTCGACTACTCCGAATACCTGACAAACACAGACACTGTGAGTCAAGTAGTGCAAGCGCTGCACGATTTCGGAATTGCATACGTCGAAAACCTGCCTGATCAAACTGGAATTATCGACAAAACTGGCAAAGGTAACTTTGACCTGGCCCCCACGGCGACAGACCCCGTTCTCGTCGAAGAGATTGCTAAGCGGATAGGCTATGTCAAGGAAACGTTCTACGGTCGCTCGTGGAACGTCATTTCAGTGCCCCAGGCCAAGAATGTGGCATATACTTCCGTGTACTTGCCGTTGCATATGGATTTGCTGTACTACGAATCCCCGCCTGGTGTGCAGCTTCTGCACGTTATCCACAACTCGACCACTGGTGGTGAGTCCTTGTTTGCAGACTCCTTTGCCGCTGCCACACATGTCTTGCGCACAGACCCCGATGCGTACGACGCCCTCACAAAGGTTCCGATCACGTACCACTACGACAACGACGGATACCACTACTACTACTCTCGGCCTGTAGTTGTCGAGGACCCTTATGGCGGAATTAACCCCGAGACCGGCAAGCCATTTATTCATCTCATCAACTACTCGCCTCCATTCCAGGGTCCACTGGACGCACTTGCGCCAGGCTCTGGGTTTAGTGACAAACAGGTTGACGACTTTCTGCGAGGCTTGAAGTCGTTTGAGGCTTACATTGAAGACAAGAAGAATCAGATTGAGTTTAAGATGAACGAGAACTGCTGTGTGATTTTTATGAACCGTCGTGCGCTTCATGCTCGCAACGAGTTCCAGGCTGATTCAGGAAGCAGATGGTTTAGAGGCACGTACCTGGATTTGGATTCGTACCAGTCACAGTTGCGTGTTTCAAAGAAATTGACTAGACATTAAACTACCCATGTAGATACTAGATTCATTTTTGAAATAACCTTTTTTTACTTTGCAATCTATTTTCTTAAGTAGAGATATCATAAATATTGCTATTGTCAAAACGACTTGATAAAAATACACAAACCAACCTCATTCCTTAATCAATGTTTCTTTTTCTTGATGAACTTTCAATCCCAAGCGTTGTTTAATTCTTTCCGCTCAATTTAAACCGATTGTCCTTCTATTCTTGAATTCTTCACTGATCTAACATGGTGTTCAAACAACCTCGCCAATGATTCTGGCTGCCTCTTTATAGGTATTGAGCATGTTGACGCACTTCTTGCGCTCCTCTGCCAAGTTCTCGTCTTCATAGAGCAATTCCTCAAACAGACTTTCCTTGTACAGTTTGCTGACCAGTCTGTTCTGTGTGCTCTCTTTTGAAAAGTTGACCAGCAAATGCATGACAGCTTTGGGCACTTGATCCTGGATTGTCTCTCTCACAATCAAAAAGTAGGAGATGATGAGACGGCGGATCAACTCACACTCAAGAATCTCTTGATCGGCAAGAGGTGGTTGGTCGCCATGCAGAGCCTCCTCGAGGTCATGCCCGAATGTATCAAAGGTAGAGTTCAGGTACGACGACTGCTCAAAACCAGCCTGAGTGTAGGTGGCCATAGAAGCCACAGAAGAGGCCACAGTAGCATGACCTGTAGCAGAGCCATTGGCATGAGGATGGTGCTGGCCTGGCTGATTTTGATTTTCCTTGCCAAAGAAAAAGTTCAAGAATGAGTCCTTGCCGCCAGGGCTACCAACAGATGGCGAAGAGTGGCGCGTGACAGAGGTTGCAGAAATTGTAGATCCATTAGCTTCAGAGTGAATGGAAGAAAATGACAGCTTGTGATTGGCCTTGCTGTGCTTCTTCTTGTCTGAGACGGTTCCGTTAGCTAGTTCAGCTGGAGTCTCTTTTTCAGCATCTGAACCGCTCAAATGTAGCTCTTCCAGAACCTTCAGATCTCTCACTCTCTTTTCTTTCATCTTACGCTCATCCATAATAGCTGCCATGGCCGCAGGGGCTCCAATAAAGTTAGGATGATTGGTGTTGATGTAAGCCCGCTGGATGGAAATCAAACTAGTAACATATGAGGACGTAGGGCCGAGGCGTTCTCGCAAGAGTTCAGAAACTACTTCAATTAACTTTGCTTGAAGGCGGGGGTATCTGGCCAGCTCTGGCGATCCGCAATTATGACAGATCTTCATAAGCTCTTCATAAACCAGCTCAACACATCTATGAGCTGGCGGTTCCAGCATTTTAATCTGAGGCTTGACAAGCAGGTCAAAGGCGAGTTCAGGCACAAAGAGCGAAGGTCGTGGTCCAGTAGAGTTGCGAATGGCTGTACGGATATCCGTAATTGACAAATTGGCCACGGGATCAAGAGAAGACAGTTGATTGCCAAAGACCTCGTGGTAAATGTAGTATATTCTAGCACCTCCACAAAGCTCCTTGGTCGATATTTGAGCAGACGTACCTTCAATAGAAGACACAAAAGACGTGGCAAACTTGGTCATGAGCTCTAGTACTAAAGCAGCTCTGTTCTCAGGTTCAGTGAAAGTCGAGCTTCCGTAAGAAGCCAGCTCCTGTTCAGTTTGACCCATCAAGGTGTTGAGGCGCGCCTTGATATCAGGCAGTCTCTCGCGAATGTGGCTCATGAGAGTCTGGTTTAATGACTTGGCCAGGAAAGCAGTTCCACATCTGTGTGAAATATTTCTGTAAACAGGATGGGTTGAGAAAAACTCGCGCTCAGCGACGAGAGCTTCGGAGAGAGGTTTGCCGGAGTGAATGTCTTGCTGAGATCTGTTCACAACACCAATGAATCCCAGCTTCAAAGGGTAGACATGACCTGAGAGAATATCTAGAGCATTTGTGCCATGATCCATCAAATCTAGCTTGCTGAGAACGCCGATGGTTCTCTTTCCTTGTGGATCGACCTGGCGTGCGAGCTTGAGCGATTCAGAGTTGACCAAATCCACATTTGCAGGAGATACAGCCAAGATGATTGAATTTGGCTTTGCAATATACTCCAGGATTAAGTTTCTTGTCTGGCGCTCGATATCTGTTGGCTGATCTCCGATAGGAATCTTCATGAGACCTGGGAGATCTACCAGAGTAAGATTGAGCACATGAGGGGAGTAGATTTTTAGATTGATGGGGACGCGATTAATCCCCTTGTTGTTGCCCGCGACACGCGTTGTTTCCGCCTCGATTTCATGGCGGATTTGGTTAAAGTCGTAGAAACGCTGTCCCGGTATGTGAAGGAACTCGCCCCATTCTTCAAACTGCGTAGGTTTGGATGATCTGGTATGTGGTTGGATGAATTCGGTAGAAGAGTTAGCGCCGCCAATGTCGAAGGATGAAGGTGATCCAGTCTCAGGCCGACTGACTTCATTGGACGGCACGTTGACAAGTTGCAGAATCAAGGGCCGTCTTGTAACAATACCTGTGCCTCGAGGAAGAAAGTCTCGACCGACTGGCCGAGAGTTAGCCGCGAAACGTAGATGATAATAATCTTAATCAACTTACCAATGTTCTCCAAAACTGAAGACTTTCCACATGATTGCGAGCCAACGACGACTACTTGAGGAAGATCGAGGGTATCGGAGCCGATGGTGTTGAACACCAAATCTTGGAGCTTGTTGACCAAGGGAATCAAATCTGCCAAAGAAGCCGAGGCCATTGCTGAAGAAGTAGATGAGCTGTTGAAGATGATTATTTACAAAAGAAAAAGAGAGGCGATCTTTGGTAGTTTCTCAGTCAGTTATCTCTTGACACTGAAGAACAATGAAAAGAGGATGAGAGTGTGGAGGCAATTTCACGAGCAGGATAAAATAAAAAATCAAAACAAAGTGAAAATGCTGGGGAAGACCAAACCCAAGGCACCAATTGATAGATAAAAATTTACAGTAACTCAATGAAAACAATAACAGAAACGATCAAGATCTGAGATGAAACCAAATTTATATATAAGAAGATCGCACTTTGACAGTCAGGTTCCGTAGTGTCCGAGTGTTGAAAGTAAAATTCTACCAGCCTAAACACCAACGCAAACGAGTTTATTGTTGTTTAGGTTTCTGAGCCAATCAAACGAAAACAGATGGTTGCTAACAGTATAGTTAAGACGCCTTACTACGCCGTGCCTGACAACAGCAACTTAAAAACCATACAAGGACCGAGAAACGGACACAAAGGAATGCTGTAGTAGATAGGGAGTTGGTGGGTTGGCCGGTGGCGGCATGATAGGGCAGATGACTTTAGAAGCAGGGAATATCATAGTCAAACGGCTGTTAACCCAAGTGGCGACAGGTCAGAGGAACTGACCAGGACTTACGTTGACTGAGCTGTACCCCTGACACAACAAAGCAGCACAGACCAACTAAACAAGCCTTGGATCAAGACTGGAATTGGTGCAGAGACCAGCCATGTCTTCCCTGAACCATTTACAAAGATAAACTTTGGTCTCAAGACAGATGGTAAATTTGTTGCTTGGTTTTTTACTCGATTACGTTTCAATACTGTGGTTAAGGCCTCAAGCGACCTTAATCATGCACTAGCTGCATTATCCCATCGATTCCACCCGTTGACCTCATCGATCTGCTTGCGTGCGCAGTGATACATTGGTCAGTTAACATGGTTCTAACTATCGCCCTGAAGGCTTGAAGATCTGAAAATCATGACGTTACAACATTAGATTATAGGTCTATTATACAAGAAACAACGAGAACACAAACAAACTTAAAAATGGAAAAAAAAAAAAAATCTAGCAGTGGAAACAAAAAAAAAGTCTGCAATAAATAATAACCGTCTAGGGCATGGAAACCTTGAGCTTGCTCCAAATGGACTTTTTGGCTCCCGAAGTCGACTTCTTTGCAGGTCGCTTGTTGGTTCTGTAAACGTACTGGGGAGACTCAACTGAGGGTCTTGCGGAGGAAGAAGGCGTCAAAGAAGTCTTGGGTGTGCTTGACTGGGAGGAGCAGGAACCCTTGGACAGTTGGTAGGCCAGTACGATGCTAGAAACCTCTTTGGAAGCTTCTTCGGAATCCATCTGGCAGATGCGGTCGAGCGAGTCGTGGTTATCGGCACTCATGTTTGCCTGACGCAGTAGCTGGACGGGGGATGCATAAGTTTGGTACAGCGACGAGGACGAGGTACATGCGTGCAGGGTCAGACCATCGTGGTTAGATGATCCCGAGTTTGCAAACGAGACAAAGCCTGTGCTTGATTGGAGGGGCATGTGTGGGTGGAACCGAACAGTGAAAAAATGTAGAGAAGTAAATGGTACAGAAGAGAAAAGAAAGAGGGAGGGAGACCTGTTGTTAAATATTGTTTAAAAAGCGCACGCGGGTTTGTGCCAAGGAACAAACTATTATGGATTCATCGTCGAGACCAGTCATTACTAAAAGCCAATCGGAGATGTTTTGAGCGCAAAATTTTTTTTTTCTTAGTTTTAAGGATATCGATCCGACTGGTGTGAGCGTTTATTCTTAGCCATATGACGAAATCGGAAGGTATTTTCCATTCTGTCTTGCCTAATCAGGATATCCGTAGATCAAAAGCCCCGTTTTGAGGCATAGAACGGCACTCTTTTGCCTAATTCAGCAATACCATGTGAAAAGATGCATGGAAGCTTAACGTGCCGCAACCACATACCCAAAACAGGCAAAGTGCTTATAAACTCTAGAAAGAGAAATTAATGTTTAAAGAAAACTGGTCGACGCTGAGTTAACAGTCAGGTCAGCACAAACATCACCTGTTGTGAAAGGCTCAAGCTTGGGAAAAATATATGAACAGTCTTTGATAGCCTCCAGGGAAACCAAGAACAAATAAAAAGATAGTCAACTCTGGAGTTTGATTAGCAAACCCGTTCAGAAACATGGGGATTTATATCTGAGATTGTTTCATTTTAGTGGTCTCTTAATCTCCCCGACTAGCCAGCATTGGCTCCGTCGGCCATTTGAACCCAGCAAGGACTTTGCAGGGCCTAATAATCTCCTGACACTTGGCCACGTAAATTCTTACTGATCCAAGTATATTTTACACTTGCAGATATATGTAACGCTGGCCGGGGAGGGCTCGAGAGAAAAGTCACCTGAACTGTTTCCGTTTTGTTTGTTTTTGTGAATTCGCGTTTTTCCAGTGTATATACAGCGTGCGCGTACGTTAGCTCCAGAAAGCTTAAAATGAATCGATCCCGCTAGGCTTTGTTTTAGCTCATCTATTATCAAACCTTCAGAAATGATCAACATAGTATACCATATCAGACCCCACCTTAAATTTGAATCCTTTGTGTTTATTTAAATTGCATTTATAGTCGCCAATTTCCTGTTTTTATTTATTTATCTCAACTTCTTCTTCTTCTTCAATTCCTCCACCCTCTTCTACACGTCCTCTGTATTCTCTCAATTGTCAATTGCTAATAATGTATCGTGCTAGAATCATTGCCTCGACCTCTGTGCTCCGAGCCTCTCAAAAACGCCTGTTCTCGGTACAGGTTGGACTCAACTTCGCCAAGTCATACCATCTTTTTGGCCAGTCAGCCTCTAGTCCAGAAATCCCCAAGGTCCAGAAGGCAATGGTCTTTGAGAAGAATGGCGGACCTCTCATCTACAAAACCGACTATCCTGTCCCAACTCCCGCGTTGGATGAGATTCTGGTCAATGTCAAGTATTCAGGTGTCTGCCATACAGACTTGCATGCCTGGAAGGGTGACTGGCCACTTGCGACCAAGCTTCCTCTTGTTGGTGGACACGAAGGTGCGGGTATAGTCGTGGCCAAGGGTGCAGCAGTCACAAACTTTGAAATTGGTGACAATGCTGGTATTAAATGGCTCAACGGCTCTTGTCTCGGATGTGAGTTTTGTCTCAATGGAAATGAGTCCAACTGTGCAGATGCAATTCTGTCTGGTTACACTCACGATGGAACTTTCCAGGAATACGCGACTGCCAAAGCTGTACATGCGGCCAAGATTCCCAAGGGCACTGATTTGGCCCAAATTGCACCAATTCTGTGTGCAGGCATTACGGTATACAAGGCTTTGAAGGTTACCGGAGCCAAGCCTGGTAACTGGATTGCCATTACTGGAGGCGGTGGTGGCCTTGGATCTTTGGCTATCCAGTACGCCAAGGCCATGGGCTTTAGAGTTGTTGCAATTGACTCTGGTGAGGCTAAAGCCAAGCTCTGCAAGGAAGTCGGTGCTGAAGCCTTTGTCGACTTTGCCACTACCAAGGACATTGTCAAGGACATTAAGGAGGCTACTGATGGTGGTCCCCATGCTGTGATTCACGTTGCTGTGAGTGAGAAGGCCATTGGCGTTTCTACAGACTACGTTCGCCCCTGTGGTACAATTGTTTTGGTTGGACTGCCCGCTGGTGCTGAAGCCAGATCCCAGGTGTTCCAGCATGTTATCAAGTCTATTGACATTAAGGGATCTTATGTTGGTAACCGCAAGGACAGTGCTGAGGCTCTTGACTTCTTTGCCCGAGGTCTCGTTCGCTCGCCCATTAAAATCACTGGCCTGACTCAATTGGCTGAAGTTTACGAAATGATGGAGAAGGGTCAGATTGTCGGTCGCTACGTTTTGGACACCTCAAAGTAAAATACCCGGCAATACAGTTTGCAACATCGTTCGATGTGTGTGGTCCAAAGTTTGAACTTAGCTGTTGTCATTAAAACAGTTTGATTCTGTATACAATTTTTATAGTTAATACACTGGTGCAGTATCGCTTTACCATTTAACCGTATATTTATATTTTTAAAAGTTATGTCTTCGGAAATCCTCCAACTGAAATTTCAACCACTCGAGGCGTCTTCCAGGCGGAAGGCCACTGAAAAAGATCATTTTCTGTTCTTGCATCAAGTGCTCGCCAAAATCATATCGCTCCCGGCCTGAAATCAAAGCACTATCCAAGTTGAGAACCGCCTCTATCAGTGGTCGTGCCATGGGTATAGTGTTAGTATTCGAAGCTGTCGCTGAGCGTACCTGGCTAATGCAATTCTGTAGACTGTCTGTAAATGTCTTGAGTGTGCCTGACATTTGAGCCATGCCAATTTCTGGGACAACCGCATTTGAAGGCTCGATAGGAACAATTGCAGTTGCTGGTTCGCTTGCCAGTGATTTCCGCTGTGTCCTGCCTGTTGCTTTTGCTGAAGGTCCGTTTCTGCGGCTCCTTGGTTTTGGTGTGCTTTGGGGTTTCTCAGGTACTGGAGTTGGAGATGGCGAGGCTGATTTGCCATTCTGGTTGTTAACTTGCACCACGTCATTTTGTGAACTCTGAACTTGTCCTTGGGTTGGTATAGAATTGCTGTCCTCATTACTGTCTGAAGACATTTGTCCGTCCTCTGTAAGTTTGCCCTTGGCAAGAGGGTTGGGTACTAGAATTGTCATGGCTTCAAGATGCGGGAAGGTGACATGGGCGAGGTTTGCCGCGTCATCTAGATGGTATGTGAGACTGCGATACCGTTGCTTCTTGATGAGTTCCAGCCACTGGTTCTTATCAATAATCAACTCGTTCCGGTCTGGATTCAACCGTGTATTGTCCATTTGTTTCAGCATTTCGTAGCCTGCGTGAATTGCCTTTAAAGCTTGATATTGGGTTCTCATTTGGAATTCAGTGGCATGGGCGCGGTACGTTTCGTTAAACTCTTTCGCAATGTCATCGAATACCGGCCGCTTGAACACCCCTTGGACGCGTTGTCCATCTTGCTGTTTGGAAATTAGTCTGTCGAGCAGGAACTTTCTCTTCTCGTCCGTCCACTCCAGCCTACGCGACTTGCCGCCGGGAGTAGGAGCAGGAGGAGCCATTCGTCTCGCTGAATTGCGTATCGGTGTGCGTGATTTAGATACAGCGGCCATTGGTGTTGAGTTATTGAGTTTTTTAAAATACCAAAAGGCTGTGTTAAGTGGTTATTTGATGATTGAAATTAATTATCATACTACATGACTGAAAGTTATTTGGGTTTTTGCAGAAATAAACCCAAACCTTTAGATGGTACAAGCAATAACGCATCTTAACAAACTTGCCATGGACTATATCTTTGGCCGTCAAGATATTCGCTTTAACGTACGTAAATGAAATTGAGAAAAAAAAAAGGACTCTATTTATTCTTGCAGCTGCTATTTAAGACTTGGAGTAACCATGAAATAACAAAATGTCACCGCTTCCAATGTTTCAGTTGTATGGAGGTTAAGTTGTATGTATATGGCGCGGATATCTGGCACATAGCTGCCGAGGACTCAAAATGATGAAATGATATGTTGGCTACTTGACTATCAGTGCACTACAAGATAAATAGACGAGTACTTATGTGGAATCTCAGGTTACGTGAAATGATATCATGATTCAATTGCTTCACCAACCTAGATTTCTCGAGCAGAATCTCAAACATTTCTATGAATTGCCTTTATAAAGCTTGAATCAGTGAGATAAGTATAGAAGAAATTAGGTTTATTTCAGATAGAGCTTTCATGTTTAAATGCCTATTCAAGTGAATATATTAACCAGAATGTATACTGTTCTCTTAATCGTAATAACCAAGAAATTGTGCGTAATCTGCCACAGGTGTTGATATATTTCATCAATTATTAATGCAAAGTGATTTCAGTTTATTGACCCTGTCCATAGCTCTTGACCAATAAACGGTTTAACCATCAGACAGAGTATCATGTATTTACTATTTTCTTGGCTTACTAGTGTGTACTGTAGTTAAGATTGTTCCCTCCATGATCTCTGAGCATTTGGTTTCTCTCCATGAGCATTTAGTCAAGAGCCACTGTGACTTTGAGTCTTACAATAGCACGGCTCATTGACCAAAACTGTTCTCATACATTAGAACACTGATTCACTCAGCATCCGTTTTAGCAACTTCACATTCGAATACTGTGACATCATAGCTGATAAGACCATGGGTATATTAAAAGTACTTCTCAAGTACCGATCATGATCATCATCATTTGACATCAATCGCTTGGGAGTCACAAAAACGAGATTTTTGTTTGAAAACATCAGCCACAGTTATACGTATACGACGACAAAAAAAACACAAAAAATTAAAAATCAACATCATTATTATTACTGAGTACTGCTGTACTTGCATTTCCAATCCATATTACAATTGCTGTTCCGCCATCTGAGCTTGGGTATTCCTGTACTCTGTCAGCCTGCGTAGCTCAATCTTGCGCACCTCAATATCCTCCTGCGCGATCGCACAGGGCTGGCAGCAGCATGCCAACACCATGTCCTTTCGCGTACTACCCAGCAAATTGTACTTTTCACGGATAGCCCCACGGCGGAGGCCCACCCACAGGCAAGCAGGGCAGCAGCCACAGATGTGGGCCAGGCAAAAAGCTGCGCAGATACCGCCGAAACACTCGTCTTCGGGCCACCGGTCTTGGGCTCGGTTCATGATCTTGTAGGTCCGGTTGAACAGGCAGGGCCCGGCGCACCATGAAGCTAGGCATGTGGGGATGTCTGTAAAACAGTCAAACAGGCCTGTTTCGAAATTGCTGGGCGCGCCCTTTGTGCCTGACAGACCGGAGCGGTTGACTTTGAAGTTGTCGTAAGCGGTGTTGAACTCGGCGCCGATACCCACTCCATCTGGATTTGGGTTGAGGAAAAACGGGTCGACTTGAGGACGAGGCTGCTGGGTTACGGCTTTTTCAGATGGTGGGATAGATGTCATTGTTAAATCTCTTGGTGAACAGCTCTATTCTCAGGGAATTGCCTGGTTTTATACTTGAGGAATTGTTATCATTAGAGTTAGTGACCTGATCATGATGACCATCTAGAATAGATAAGTTGGCCAAACTTTGACTATATATTTCACTATATGGGAGTTGAATGCAACTGAAATCAGTTTTCATAGTGTTAACATGTAGACTCCGCAGGCATGTAGATCTCAGAGCATAAACTTGAGCTAGAGTCGAGTCTTGAGGATTAGTTGATACTTTCATGTGAAAGCTAGGTCTGTTGAACAGCAATTGTGGATTTCTTGAAGGAGATCATTCAGACTGTAAGATCTTGTTTTTGATCTTTCAATGATCTTGCATTCAGATTGAGAGACATCTTAGAGAAATGGCTGAAGTAGAGGTATCGAGCAATGTATTGATTTCTACCCGTATAAGAAAACTGTCAAAGTCAATTCATTTATGAGATACTTGAAACGCCTTTGCCAAACGTAAAGTGTAAAGTTACAACTCACAATTATATTGATCCCGAGAAACGGAGATGCCCATACAGTGATAGTTATTTGAGTGTTGAGATCCTTAGACAGAACCTTCTTGATAACAAGATCGCTTCATGGTTCCGGTGCATGCCAAGTACTTACCGTCGGGCAGCAGATGCACAGAACAAAGTGCTATTACCATCTATGTATGGGGATATAAGGACACAGACATGAAATTAAATGGGCCTGCCGACTTATAATATTCCATCTTATTGTGAAGCCGGAAGTAGTGATAATTTTTCATGACATTGAAGAGACGCTACTCCGAATACAAAAATAGAACGGCTCCTGAGTCAAAGCACATATGGCCCCTAACTCGTTAATAATTTTCATTTATGTTAGTACGCGTACCTCTTCATCTCCATAGTGGGATCCGATCTCCTCCATGGTATAGCATACAGGAATACAGCGGTTGGAGACTGGCTGGCAACAAAAAGTTCCTGCACGTGACTGCTGAGCGGGCAGCGCGAAGAGGTTCGAGTCCTGCTGGTGTCGCCATGTAGGGTGCGTTGATAATAGTACCCGGGTATGCTAAGTGTCTTAAAGCCTAGGACGTTGTGTTCATGTATATATAAGGAGTTACCATCAATATACATACTATAGTAATCTAGTGTGCGAGGGGGAAGACTAGTTACCCGCTCTGACATGAGTCTGACTAGAGCAGGTTGGGTTTGTCTCAGGCCAGGGTGCGCGCCCTTTCTATATATAAATCACCGCTCTCTCTATCTTTGTTACAACGAACCCTTTTGCTTTTCTGTTTCCTTTGACACGCTGTTTAAAATAAGTAAAAATGGACAGTGCGACCAAGCTGCCCGCCGACAACAAGCACGCATACGTCTCGGTGCCGGACGGTGCCAGCGCCCCCAGCTACAGCCCCCGCGACCCCGCTGCAGAGTTTGACCAAGATGACGAAGAGCGAGACCTCGACTACGAGCATGACGAACGAGACCTGGAGGCCCTAGACGATTTCGACATGGAGGAGGAACGCAACGGGTTTGAGCTGTCCCTGTTTGGCTGTTTTAAAATGCCCACCTTTTGCCTGATGGGCACCTTTCTGAGCCCGTGCCTGTTTGCGCGGGCGAACCGCATGATGGTGCGCAAGCCAAGCGAGGACCCCGCCTTGCTTCAGAAGCAGTTCGGGACCTTGGTTAACAAGACCATGTTTACTTATTGCTGCTTGGAGGGGGTGACGCACGGGTTAGGCACGTTCTGTTGGCGCATGGTGAGAAGAGGAAACTTGAGGGCCAAGTATCGGATCAGGGGCCATGTGGCGCGGGACTGCTTGGTGTCTTTTTTTTGTGGGCCGTGTGCGGTTGCGCAGGAGGACTATGAGGTGAGGAAGAGAGAGCAGGAGAAGGCGACGATGGATTTCAGGTACGCGCAGCGGGACCAGGTTGAAGATCACTTGCTATAGAACGTTTATGGACTGGACTTTTTTATTGTTATGACTTGGTTCCGACCTTCCTTGTCAAAAATATTGTGAATTATCTTATTAACGATAATATTGTACATGTAGTATACATACAGAGACTTTCTTTTGGAAACCAAAAAAAAATCCAGCGCTGTAGAGTGAAAGGCTTTCGTTGCATAGTGACAGCAACTCTAACAGGCGATGACACCACTTGGAAGTCTATCAGTGGCTGTTCCGGATCTTTGTCCCTGGCAACTAGGTTACCTTGCGTGTTGTCGTGGGGTCGGGAATGGTTCTGATGAGAGGGAATTGATCTGGCTAATTGCAGCAGGCAAGGTTTAAACACAAGAAATTCTGCTAACCATAAAGGCATAAAACCATAAAAACAAACCCAAGGAAAATGAACTGGATCAATTATCTTGTTCCAGTCTATTTTTGAATTGATAGGAATCAAAAAACAATTGGCAAAATGGTGTAGCTTGTGAAATAAAAAAAAAAAAAACCTATATATAAAGACTAAAATCCTCTCTCTTGTCACCTTCTCGCTTCCTTCACATCTTCATTCAATCCCCTCAATTGATAAAAAAAAAAAATCACAATTGACATGTCACAACCTCAATACGCTGAAAAACAGGCCCAGCTGTACACCCAGCCTGACGGCCAGTACCCCCAGCCCCAGGCCCCCCAGTACCCTCCCCAAAACCCCCAGTACGTGCCTCCCGGCCCTCCCCCCGGCGGCATACCTCCCCCCGTCACCAGCCAGCCCAATGCCTACCCCGGCCCGGCCATGTACAACACCCAGCCCATGCAAGCCCGACCCTACGAGACTGGGTTGTGTGACTGCTGGGGCGATTGCAAGGTGTGCCTGTGCGCCAGCTTCTGCTCGCCCTGTTTATTCGGGCGCACGCAAGCCGTGTTGAAACGAAAAGGCAGCGAGTTCCCTGAGGACGAGTATTTCAACGGAGCGTGCTGCGGGTACTACTGCTTGACGTACCTGACGGGCATTGGCGGCCTGATTTGGCAGGCATTGCGCCGGACGGAGATTCGTGAAAAGTATAATTTGGAGGGCAGCGCTTGTGGAGATTGGGCGGTGAGCTGCTGTTGCTGCCCGTGTGGGCTGGCGCAGGATGATATGGAGGTGCGCCGGCGGGAGCGGGAGCGCTTGACCATGACTGAGAATTTCAGAAATAGTAATGTCTAGATAGGGTATTAAGCGCATAGTGCAATAAATCATGAAAAAAATGTTTTGATCGTTGTAGCTGACATGCGGCTGTGCCTGGATATGGATATAGGTCTATAGCTATTGATCTCATGAATTCCTTTGTTACTCAATTCCAACATTGGGTTGTTGCAATGAATAACCCAAGCAGAAGATGTGACATTCAATTGGGCAGGCAGAGTTCAAAGTGAGGGCTTGGCCCTGAGTTGGCAGACCCCGAAACAGGTGTCTCAAAGATATCAATCTGTCTCGAGGCAAACCCTTTTTAAACAAGAACTTTGAAGTTCAGCCTTGTTTCAATGTATTTTATTTCACGAGATCAAAGATTTAGAGGGCAGACAAGCAGCAGGCAATTGATCACTTATTGTTATAGGTCTTTGTGTAGAAACCACTAGGTACATTTGAATGCACCAGATCGTGGTCTGTTCTTTGTGGCTCCAATAAAAATTAGTTATATCATAACCAACAATAGAGGTAAAAAACAGACACAAATGAAGGCAGGCAGTGTTTGTGTTTAAATTTGAGTTAAAATTTGTGGTTAAATATGATGATAGACGTCGAACATTCGCGTGGACCTGGGCGTGTTGGTTTTTGTGTCTCAGGGTCCTAGGCTTTGTGTATATCGGCATTGTGCTCAGCTTGGCTTGCATCATCTTGCATGGGTCATCATAGTCGACCTGACATCTGGCATAGTACAGCATTTTGGGCTTTTGACAGGAGACAATTTTTTTTTTTTTTTTTTTTGTTTTTGGTGACGTCTATTCCAAGACACAATTGAACACAAAAAGACTAAAACATTTTATAATCAGAATGAATCAATCTGGGGTTTACTTGGGGGTGTCTGGATTTTGAAGTCATTTTTTTTGTCATGAAATATTTTGTGTTAAGATAAACTCTACTGTCAATATGCAATTCTTATTCCCCAGATTTGGTAGCCTAATACATGTTACCCCAGACACAGAACAAAAGAAAGAAAGAAGTGTATTAAAAACTAAAGGTCGAAAAGAAGGATATTAAGAACAAAAATAAAAAAAAAAGGTATTAATCGTTTAACAAAATTGATAATAATAAAGTAAGAAGATTCGTTCAAGGCATCATTATGGCTGGTATGCATCAGTCGCAGATTTAAAAACAGAAACAGATCTTGTTGTCCCACTGCTCCGACTTGCGCTTCTTGTACTTTGAAGATGAGACCGACTGTTTGCGATTGATATCTGGAGTAGGCTCGGGCTGCGTGTCGATCACCTCGGCGCCGTGGTGGACTGCAGCAGCGGCAGGCTTTTCAAGGTCGGCGCTGGCGTGGGCTATATCGAGTTTGATGGTTAGCATTCATAATAGTTTTTGTAGACAAACATTGAATAAAGAGAAATTGGACAAATATATACCTGGAGTTTGGTCCATATTAATTGTAGGGTTTGTGAATAAAAAAATTAAGGAATTAAAGTGTGTAGTTGAGTAGTAGAGAGGACTTTAATTGACAATATTGAGGGTGCAGACTTTTGAAGAAGGAAATAAAAAAAAAAAACCCCCAAAGCAAAGCTTCAAAAAGTGACCAGAACAAGAGGCCTTTATATAATGACCAGTGGACAGAGAGCAAGCTGGTTGAAGTGACCTCATTCTGTATACTTTTCCACCATACTGGATAGTTCCAGCTTGCGTCACACACTAGTCAGAGAGAGAGAGAGAGTAACAGCGCGTACTCTTAATTTCACTCAAAATCGCTCCACTTCTTTTTGGGCAGGTATGTATATATGTGCGTGCAATCTATATCATAGTATGGAGCATGTGCAGAGCGTAAAAAAAAGAGAAGAGGGTTGCACTCAGTGCTCAGTCCCTCAATGGCTCCCCGGCACAAAAAAAAGTCAGGTGTAGTCATGTACCCCATACTATAGATATCGATCATTCTATAAAAGAATAAAAAGATCATCATCCTGACCTGACAATACTACAAATCAAGACGTATACAGCAAAATTTAAGAGATTTATTGAATCAACGTCTTTCTTTTGGTTCACGTTTTAACAAGACTGGTTTAGAATTGTTTAAACTTCTTGTTCCAGGATAATAAGAGAACAAAACGGTTTTTGTTTGGGTAGCACCATGTGCCCATCATGAGGAGAGTAGTCTCCAGATGAAGAAGAATATTTCATAGTACTGAAAACCACATGATGATGCATGAGATAGTCTTTGGAAAATACTTGAAATGTATTGAATACACTGAATTCAATTGAGCAAAGGCTTGATTTCAAAATATGAGGGGTTTTGATCAGCCATATGATATGGCTTATCTTGAGTCTGATCGGAACGGAAACCCCGTTTAAACTTGATTTTCCTTATAATATAAGCTCACAAGGGTATAATAAATCTATGAAATAATAGCCAGATGGGGGTTACTGCGTACGTCTCTCAGGCACAACCAGGTGACCCTTAAACCAGCTTATAATAAGCATGTAACTTATACAATATATATCAGCACATTTTGAAAGGCGGTTTGAGTATCAAATATTGATTCGGTATTGTATACGACTTTGTATTCTTGGACGACAGTTGTAACGCCTTGAGAACTATAGTTTTTGAACTAGTTGTCGGATATCGTCGAAGAAATTGACAGGTTATGAATAAACTAGCTACTACAGAAGAAAATCATCAAATTCAATACCAAGTGAAATGGAAACAAAATACAAAAAACAAATATACACATATCTAGTCATGATAATAATATTGTGAAAGATGCGGTCAGACCGACCCTTCTTCAAAAAAAATCCAACCAACCAACCAAACTAACGCTTAAGCCGCCCTCCACCACTCGTCTTCCTCACTCCACTCAAAACCCTTCCCGTTGCTGTTGTTCTTTTCACAGGCACCCCTCCTTCCAGACCGCCATACCCCTTCTTGTTCTTCTTCTCTAATCCAGCCATCACCGCTGCAGTCGACGTCGGCGGTGACCCAGCCAGTGTCGTTGTCGTGGTCGTGGTCGTGGTCATCGTCGTCAATACCTGGAAACTAGCCGCCCTGCTACTGTTTCCACCACCGCTTCGTCGTTGCTGAGGTGATGATGAAGAGAGCATTGGTACACCAGAGGACGGGTTGCTCGTAGACCGGTTCTGGGGCCGTTGCCGCCGCATGAGCATGAGCTGCTGTTTATGCGTCAACGCATCAGCTGTCACCGTGCGTCTTGTTGATTTCGGAATAGCCAGAGAGACCAGTTTATCTGCTGTTTCGCCGTTGTCGTCGCCACCAATAGTTCCAGTAAAGTTGACGTTTTCCTCGTCGCCGCCAGTACCGCCGGTCATGGTAGAAAGTGAGACGCTGGGCTTGCGGCGCTCGGGTGAACCTGAGACGGAGACGTTTGCAGCGCTTATGATGCGTCTTGAGCTGGACCGCAGAGGACCTTGGCCGGGTGCAGTTGTAGATGGCCGCTTTGCGATTTGGAGGCTCTCTTCTTGCTTTTCTTGTTCTAATAGGTCGTCGTTGTAATCATTGTAGTAGTCGTCATCGTCGTCTTCTTGGTCTATGGTATCGTTGTCAATGCTAGTCTCGGCAGCGTCGTTATAAATCTGCTCGTAGTCGTTATTTTCTTGAGTATCAATCCCGTTGCCGTACTCTGTTTCCGTGTCCTGGTCAACCTCAAACGATTCAGCCTCGTCATCAGAATTGACTTGCCCCACAGCAGCAGCAGCAGTAGTTGCAGGAACATACCGTTTTGCCATGGGACTTCCGTATTGAGCCCCCCGGCCAGCTGGCGTTGGACTGTTCTTGCGCGGCTGGCCCGGCGTCGGAACCGGTAGCGCGGAGTTTGCCTGCTCCACCTCGCTCAGGATATTCCGCTCCGGTGTTCTCGGCGGTGTTTTGTGGCCGGCTCCTCCTTCTCCTCCTAGTTTAGTGCCGGACCTTGACATTACTTGGGACTTTGGCACCAAGGGACAGTACCCTGCCAGTTTGGATGATGGCACCTTTGATACAGCCATGGTGCGCCGCCAGTCTCGAAACTCGTTCTGGTGCAAATAAAGCCAGTGCTGCTGGGGGCCCACCACCATGCCGGGCCGCAAGAACCGCATGTAGGCAATGGCCTCGGCCGCTGTGAACCCGTGGGTGTAGATCAGGTGCGCGCCAATCAGGCACCCGGTGCGACCGAGCCCGGCCTTGCAGTGCACGGCGACCTTGCCGCCCTGAGCAATGACGCCCTCGACAGCGCCAATAAAGGCCTGCACAAACGCCATGGTCGGACAGGTGCCGTCCTCAAAGATGAGATCAACGTGCTTGATTCCGCGGGATTCAAACTCGTTTTTATCGTAAAGATGCGAATTGAGGCGGACGACGAGCTTGACCTCATGCGTTGTAAAGTATTCCAGCACCTGCTGGAACGGGTAGTTTAGGTCGCTGTCATACTTGCCGCTGTTGGCGAGCAGGGCCTGCTGGGGAGACGCAAACGCCACAAAGTGCGGCGCAATCTCGTTGAAATCGCCCTGGTCCACGCGCTCATACAGCTCGTACTCCTCCAAATCAAAACTCCTGATATCAATCAGTTTCTGCTCTTTAGCGCGCCATACGCCGTACACCACATCCTGGATAGTGAGCACAAAGTCTGCGGGTGCGTAGCCCGCATCTCTAAACGGCATGAACGGGGGGTCGGCCTGGGCAATGGGGGCTAGAGCCAGGTGCGGAGGCCAGGCCTGGATGAGGACCATGTAGCAGCACAGCACGCATGCTGCGTTGGCTCGATCCCGGGGGTTGGTTCTGCTGTAGAGCACCACGGCCTTGCCTTCGTTTTGGTCTTGGCCGAGAATGTCGTGGAGGGTGACTGCGAAGCGGTAGAGGTGGCCGATGTGGAGAGGGCCAAAGTCGTGGTGGAAGCAGTTGTAGGGCAGAGCGTCGTCGATTGTGAAGTGGACTGCTCTTGCAGTGTCGACTGGAGCGTCGTCATAGGCCCCGAGGTAGATGCGTTCTTCTAGGTGTTAGATTGACCAAAGGAAAGAAAGGATAATAGGCATACCTTTTAAGAATTCAATGAGGGGTATTCTGTTGCGTCGACTAGACATGGCTGGATATATTTATACAAAGGGAAAGGAGTGAATCTAAAGGGTATCAAAGAATATATGAAAAGGAAGGGAAGATAAAGGAAGGACAAGAGTAGTGGGTAATTTGTGTAAGGTTTTTAGTTAGAGAACCACTTTGTCAACATATGTATGAATTCAAGAGTAAATACTGAAAAGAAACTTCTATAGATGAAATGAGTTGGTATGAATATCTGCCCCTGGCGATTAAATAGTTTGTTTGTTTGTTTACTTTTAATTATTTCCATGGAAGGTGTATCACAAAAACCTTTTGCTTTATTTTGGCTTCAGCCGTATGTTTTTGTTTTTCTTTGCCTAATTGGGACTATAGGGTAGGGGCAAGTGGTTGCTAAGCGACGTGTTGCTAAGATACTGAACCCTAACCTTTTTGACCATATATGGGTGCTATGAGGTCATCGTTTAAGTATGGATGGCAGTATACACCACCATCTCAGGATATCTTAGACCGATCAATTTATACAGTGCGATAAAGTAGTAGAGATCAGAGATCAAACTGTCAAAGTACTGTTAAATGTCAACTTTCATTGAATATCAGTGGTCTGTAACAATGTCTATAGAGTCTACTATATATTCATACTTTTGTGTTTTCATCATCATATATGAATTGACTGACACAAACTAACCAACTATAACTGTCAACAACTCTGTTTGTTAACCTCGGTCAATCAGTTCCACCGTTATTTTTCACAACTGTTCCTTATAATTAATATAATCTATTGTCTCTTGTCGATTGTCCTCTTTCTATTGTCTTCCTCCATATATGGTAAACGCCATAGTAAACTCCATAGTGCCATAGTAAATTTTTACCCCAGGTTTTCTTTTCCCTTCACTTATTATTGGCAGCAAAATCCGTATTTGGACACGTGCATAATCAGTCTAAACCGTATTGGAACGTGCGGCTCTATCCAGCTGGCTTTTTATCACGTGTTTAGTCCCATATATTATGATATCGTCATAGATGGGAAAACTCAACCTTCATCTGCTCAAACTCACTTAAGTGAAGTTTTCAAAGCCTAGGTTCGTATACATTGCAAACTCATATGAAACCATTTCGATAATTCCTGCAAAAGACCCGATTCTGTCAACACGGCCCGCTTTTCGCCTTGAATATTTTGATTTCTAACCAAGTAAAAAAACCTTCTTGCTCTACTACTTATAAGTACTTCTTTTCTACTTCTACTTTACTTCTACTCCACTTCTTACTCCTCTTTCTACAACCATCACCAACACCCCTACGAACAAAAAAAAAACACACACACCATGTCAATTCCTGCTCTAGCCCTCTCGGCAATGGCTCTCGCCTATATCGAGGCAAAGACCCTCATCTCGGAGGACATTAGAATGATCACCAGAGTCATTGGCCCCTTCCGTACCCTGAGCAAAAGGGAAAAGGCAAACAAAGTCAATGGCTTTTATATCCTCGAAGACCTGGCCAAGACCAAACCAAACGACCTGGCAATGTGCTACCCGCGCCAGGTCAAGCCTCTACCCCAATATGATCCCACTGTCAGTTTGGATGATGTGTTTGTCATTGACAAGTACACGTTCAGGGAGTTCTATGCCAAAGTGTTGCAGTACGCCCAGATCCTCAAAAATGACTACGGCGTTAATTCACAGTCAACCGTCGGCATTGACTGCATCAATTCTCCCGAGTTCATCATGTCCTGGTTCGCCATTTGGTCTTTGGGAGCAAGACCCTCGTTCATCAATTATAACCTGACAGACAAATCGTTGGTCCACTGCCTCAAAGTGGGAGACGTATCCTTGCTTTTGGTCGACGCAGACCCCGCAGTCGTCAACTTGGTCCAGCCCTGCACAAAGGAGATCAACGCTGTCGGATGCACCATTGCCTACATGGACGACGGGTTCATGGCCCGCGTGGCGGCATCTAAGGAGTACCGCGCCCCCGATGAAGACCGCCACCCCGAGCACACCTACTCGGACTGCGCCATGCTCATTTACACCTCTGGCACTACCGGCCTCCCCAAACCAGCCGTCTTGTCCTGGCGCAAGACCATCATCAGCTCAGCCTTATTCACCAAAACCATCCGCCTCGGCCCCAAGGACACCGTGTACACCGCCATGCCCCTCTACCACTCCTCCGCCGCCGTGCTCGGCTTAATGGCCTCCTGGAACTCAGGCGCCACCTTCTGCGTCGGCCGCAAGTTCTCTCCCACAGTGTTTTGGACCCAGGCCAAGCTCTGCAAGGCAACCTACATCCAGTACATTGGAGAGACCTGCCGGTACCTCCTCAAGGGCCTGCCCAGCGTCGACGAGCGTGCGCACAGCGCCCGTGTGGCGTACGGCAACGGCATGCGGCCCGACGTGTGGGAGCGTTTCAAGGAGAGATTCAACATCCCTGTCGTGGCAGAGTTCTACGCAGCGACAGAGGGCCCCTCGGCGCTCATGAACTACCAGCAGGGCGAGCTTGGCGTGGGCGCCATTGGCCGGTACGGCATCCTGGGCACCCACATCATGGTCAACTCGACCAACGTCCTGGTGCGCATGGATCCGGAGCATGAGACTGAGCCCTATAGGGACCCCAAAACCGGGTTCTGTGTGCGCACGCAGGCCAACGAGCCAGGCGAGATGCTGACCCGAATCGATGCCAAGGATATCGGCGCCACTTACCAGGGCTACTACGGCAACAAGAAGGCTTCCGAAGAAAAACTTTTGCGCAACGTGTTCAAGCAGGGCGACGTGTACTACCGTACGGGCGACTTGATTAGACGGGACTCCGATAACATGATTTACTTTGTAGACCGGTTGGGCGATACCTTTAGATGGAAGTCCGAAAACGTGAGTACCAACGAGGTGGAAGAGGCCATTGCGACGTTCGACAACCACCGACACATCCACCAGGCTGTCGTTGTGGGCGTGCAGGTTCCCTCGCACGACGGGCGCGCTGGGTTTGCGGTGCTGGCGCCGCACGACATGTCAAGACTGCCGGACCCGACCCAGCTCGCGCGCCACCTCCTGGCCCAGCTGCCCCGTTACGCGGTCCCCGTGTTTGTCAAGTTTGTAGAGAGCATTTCGAATACAGGAAACAACAAGATCCAGAAAGCGGTGTACAGAAAGCAGACGTTCCCGAACTTGGAAGAGACTATTTGGTGGCTGAACGGCGATACCTACACGCCTTTGGAGAAAGAGGACTGGGGTTTGATCAGTGCCGGCAAGATCAAGCTTTGATTGTTTAGGAGAAGGAAAAGGAATATAAATATAAAGTAAAATAAAAATAAAATAAAAACCTATTGGACATTGAAATCGTCGTAACCAAACTTAAGCCTGGAACGCTTGATCGCGGGTCTCCAAAAACGCTTTCACGCCCTGATCAAACGCCTGGCGCCACACCCACATGATATCATTGCCAGCCCCGCGCTCCCTCACATGCTCAACCTCCCTTGCCCGTTTCCACGCCGCCCGCCTGCCAATCTCACTATGGTTCACCTTATCAAACGCAAAAGCATCGTCCCACCCCGTCTTGAACCCGGCCTCAAACCGCCAGTGCTCCCAGTCCCGGTTCGCATCCACGCCGGTCCAGTAGTTCTGGTGTGCCGCCAGGGCGTCCGCAGCCCGGCCCCCGTACGCCGCCGCGTACCAGTCGTCGCCCGGCGCTTTGTCAGCCGGGAACTTTTGGTCGAGGGGCGCATAGGCCGTGGCCAGGGACCCCTTGTCGAGCATCTCGCGGAACCCCCACTCGCCGCCGCCGCCCCACCGGAACTTGAGGGTCCAGAAGTAGAAACCGGCGGCTCTTTGGGCAAAGTGGGCACACTGCCGGCGGCCGTACTCGCGGACAACGTCTTCGCGGGAGCCGGCTGAGTTGGCGTCGTGCTTGTCCCAGGACGCGCCGTCCAGTACGCAGGAAAACTCGCCGACCATGATGTCGACGGCAGTGTCTGTGTCCGGTACGGCCTGGTCAATAGCGGCGACAATCTCAGAGGGCGTTTTGTTCTTGTCGTCGTCTGAGAAGCAGCGGTAGACGTGGGTGTCAATCAAGACGCCCAGAGAGCAGGTCTCGCCGCGGCGGGCTGACATGTCAGCCTCAATGTCCTTGACGATCTGAACCCACTTGCCCAGATCCCAGCCGTCGGAGATGACGAGCGGGATCTCTTGGTTAGCCTGTCTGACCTGGTTGAGGGCCTTCAAGTAGTACGCTTTCTGGGCGTCGCCCGCGTTCTCATGGGGGGCCTCGTTCAGGACCTGCAAGCCCACCACATTGTCAAAGGCAGCGAGCTCCCGGGCCAGAAACTGGAGCACGCCAAAGCTCTGAAGCTGGCAGGTGTTGGACCCCCAAAGTTTGGCACTACCCTCCGTTGTACCTGAGTGGTCTGCTCCGTTGGCTCCGCCTGGCAACCCATGCAAGTCGACCAACACTCCGATCTGGTGCTGCCCTGCTTTCTGCAGCACGACCTCTTTGAAAATCTCCCACGCATTCGTGTACACCGCGGCACAGTTTCCGAAGCTCGTGTTTTCACAAAAGTTGGCGCCAGCCACCATCCAGTACCCAATCGGCACTCTGACCGCCGTGACGCCCACCGCCTGCATCCATTGCCAATCGTCATCGGTGACCCAATTGCGCCAGTGGTCCTCGAACTTTTGTCTGACAGCGTCGACGTTTCCATTGTTGGCCGCCAGGGCCTGGGTAACAGCATCAAGCTCCGCAGTCTTGCCGCCGTCGTCACCTTCAGGAAACATGTGGGGGGCAATCCATTTTTCGAGGACGAAGAGGCCGCCGAGGTTGGGTCCACGGTTGAGGCGGGACTGGTAGATCTGGCGGGCGGAGGGGGGTTGGCCGTGGGTGGCGGCGGGGGTTGCTGGCAGCGGATCGCTGTTGATGACGAGGTTTTTGAAGTAAGAGCCGAGTCCCATTGTATATTTATTGATACTTGGAAGACAATTGCGCAAATTGTAGGGTTGTAAGAGCAATTGATGAGAGCAATTCAATTGAAGTAGAAATATATAGAAAAAAAAAATAACAAGTCAGGTTCGAGGAGGGAAGGCGGTTTGGATTTTTATATATACGGAAAGCGCAATGTTCCACTGTCCACCATCAGACTGGTTTCTCTCTCACACCGGTCTGGGTGGTTGGTTGAGACAGTTTAAATTTTTCCGTTGCGTTGCGGTGTGGGTGGACACTGTACATTCAAAATAAGTCAGCTTGGCACAGATCAACTCAACATTATACCAGAACTTGACCACTTTTTGCAACCGAGAGCATTGCAATCAACGACTGCTCTGGTCACCAAAAGTCAGACAGGTCTCGAACTGTAGAATTGAAAGAGTACAAATGGGTGGAAGCTAAGCATTGGGTCTGCTATCCGGAATAGATTAGGTCTGGTCCAACATGCACTATAAACCCTTTGCATATAACTTGCATTCTGGTCTACACAAAACTTGAGACACGGAACGTGCGGTTGAGCCCTTGGTCTTCATTAAAATTGACTGATACTTGATCTCAATTGACCTTCTATCTAAGCTAAGTTGTTCCACTGATTCTAATTGTAAAGGTTTGTGTAAGTAACCTCTCCAATTCAATAGATTGTGATTTATAGGTACTGAGGGCAGTCTTTTGCAGATCATTAAAATAGCCTTGGCCGTAATATTCATTAAACTATATCAAACAGCAGATTCTTTCCTTGATTACTTTGTCTCCTTCCGAATAATAGACTGTTCGCTTGACAGTCGATGCATACGCCATCTGCCCTTCACTTGACGCTTTTCCACCACCTTTTCAACCGTCATCTTGCCCGACTTTTGAAAACTCTGGATCGCATTGTAAATATACTCCTGCGCAATATCCACCATGGTCTCTCTATCCCTGAACGTGAGCACAATGCTCGCGTGGTTCCGGGACAGGTAAATGTGTTTGGACTGAGTGAACTGCTGGAAGGACTCCATAACGGCTTGGGTAATCCTCCAGGCGGTGTGCAGAATAAAGAAAAGAATGCCAAGCACTGCAAACATAATTAAAGTGGACTGGAGTTCATAGAGTGTGGATGCGGCTGCTGCCGCTGGCTGGTCTGGATGAGAAGTTACCATTTTAGGATGGCCCAGAGGAACAAAATGGCACGCAGAGTCATGAAAGATTAATTCAATGAGATTGATATCGAAGACGAGATGAGTTATTGATGATCTTCAAAAACCAGGGAAATCCAGTCCAATTTATGGGCTTCAAACAATTCACAATCCCTGGTTCATAAATAGAACTCGTTACAAACTGCCGTTGCGATATTAACAAGTCACTCGCTAACCTCCGTTTAAATGAAGTGCCGCAGCTGCCATCTGAGAGGTTTTTCAGGTACCTCTCGTTAAAGCAAGGCTCAGATGCCCATGCTTAGCAATAATACAACTTGCAGGGGAATAGCCTTACGACAAATCTAGAGATCTCAAACGTCATTTTCGATGTTCGTATTACAAAAGTTGAAGGGAGAAATTTTCTCTCCATGATATCTCGTAATGTCAATACGACGACCGAATCGGTCAAGATCTGAACAAAATGAAAAAAACCGTTTTTAAACCGTTTTTCACTTTGTCCCAGAAACAGAAAGATGTAAAACGATCGATTAAATTATCTCGTACATGACTATACACTCGCCACAATCTCAGCTGCCTTCTGCAAACTGTCAACCATCCGCTGACACTCCTTGCGCCGCGTGACTGTGAACTCGCTCTCCTTCAGCAGCTCTTCCACCTGGTCCGCCTGGTACAACTTGCTCAGCAGCTCGGTCTGGATTTCTTCTTTGGACTGCTTAACAAGATTCAGCATCACCGCCTTGGGCACCATGTCAATCATCGTTCGCTTCACTATATTAAAGTAAGACGAGATCAGCAGCTTGATGACTTCGGTCTCCATGGTCTCGCGCTCAGACAGTGTGGCGGAGGCCTTGAGCACGGCGGGTGGCGCTTCCATGGCAGCCAGCTTCTTTTTGCTTTTAGACGAAAAAAAGCTGCCAAAAAAGCCGTTTGCATTGTTGGCATCGGCAGGGAGGCTGGGCGAAGTCGGTGCGGCTGGAATGGGTTTGCCAGTTTTGGGGTTGACCTGAACCGCAGGAGTAGGATGCATTTTCTGCTCAACAATAGCCATGGCTTTGTGGCCGTTCAGGAAATCTGGGTGCCCAGTATTAACATAACTAGCCTCCATGTTTACGAGATCAGTAACCAATGCATTAGTAGGATTCAACTTCGCTCGCAAAAAGGCAACTACGCTCTCGTTAAGTTGTTCTTTGAGATTGGGGTACCTCTTGTAAATGGGCTTTTGCAAGATTTGACTCAAAATGCGCACAAGTTCATCATATACCAAAGACACACACTTCAAACTTGGCTCTTCAAATCGCTTGATCTGCTGCTTAACAATAACTTCAAATGCTTCAGTGCCCACGAAAAGTGCCGGCGATGATCCAGAAGAATTGTACAAGATAGTTCGGATATCTACATCTTTGACCTGGTCGTAAGGATCAACCGCTTTAATACCGTTAGAGTAGAGCTCGTGGAAAACAAAGCTAATACGAGCACCTCCAGAAAGCTCAGACGTGCTGAGGTCTTGACTATTGCCATCTAAAACAGTGCGGTACTCGTTTGAAAGCTCTGTAATCAAGTTCAACACAATATTAGAGGGAGAGCCCATCAAGTCTCCGCCACCCAATTGCTGTAGCTCCGCCTGGTATTTGGCCAACGTAGTATGGATACGCCCTTTAATGTCTGGAAGCGTAGCTTTGATATGATGCAGAAGAATCATGTTCAACTTGCGGGCCAGGAATGGAGTACCGCAGTATTGGGCTTTGGCACGATATGATGGGTGATTCTCGAAAAAAGCTCGCTCAGCTTCAATGGCAGTCTTGATTTGCTTGTTAGTCTCAATATCTTTTTGACCACGATTGATGACAGGGACGTATCCATATCTTAATGGAATAACTCTACCAGCCAGAATATCAACCACATCAGTACCTGGATCCATGAGATCAATCTTGGTAAGAACACCAATGGTGCGGGAGCCTTCAGGATCAACTTCTCTGGCAAGCTTCAAGCCATCTGAGTTGGCAAGGTCGGTATTAGCAGCAGTCACAGACAGGATAATGGCATTAGGCTTGCTAATGAATTTCAGAACCATATCTCGGATCAAGCGCTCAATGTCTCGAGGCTGATCTCCGACAGGCACCTTGGTAAGACCTGGCAGATCCACCAGAGTCAACGTAAGCACATTTGGAGAAAAGATGCGCAAGTTAATTGGAACTGGCGAGATTCCAGTGTTGGAACCTGCAACATTATCAGTTTCACGCACAATCTCCTTTCTAATCTCGTCAAAGTTGTGAAACTTCTTGCCAGGCAAGTGGAGAAACTCGCCCCACTCATCGGGGTTGGTGCCGTCTTTGCTCTCTTCTGCTGGTTTGTCCGAGGTGGCTCGTCGATTGGTGAGCTGCAAGACCAAGGGGCGTCTGGTCACAATACCTGTACCGCGGGGCAAAAAGTCTCTGCCCACAATATTTTCAAGCACAGAACTCTTTCCGCTAGACTGAGATCCCACCACAGTAATCTGAGGCAGATCAATGGGATTTTGATTGTTTCCTAAGCTTGCAAAAGCATCCTACGTTATTAGCCATAATTCATGAAATATCAATGTGCTTGCCGCCTCACTCACTTGAAGCTTGTTGACTGTACTGATCAGATTCTGATCCATAGTTTAGGTTCTTGTTTCTATAGTCTTTTATATCGATTCTCTGATTTCTTTCTGTTCTATAGCTTTTCGAAACTTTTCTGGTGCTGAATTCCACATGAACCCGATTTTCCAGTCGTTTAGATTCAGGAAAGCTGGGGAGGGCGAGGTGTAAGTGTGAGGAAACTGAAAGTGTTTACACGTAGGTCTGACACTAAATGAGTGCCAAAACAAGTTACCCTACCTTATCCTTATCGCACTCTCTTAATCCCTTAATCACAAAGATTCATGCAAATTACAATTCCTATTTAATTGAATAAAAAAATGTTTTCAACAATCAATATGACCTATTCAACTCTTATATGTGATAATTCTTGAGTAAAACAAGTTTTCTTAATCCCAGCCATCACTATCTTCGTCATCACTCTGCGAGACCTTGTTCTTGCGCTTGTTCAATGCTACTGAAAGAGCATCAGCAAGGTTGGCAGGCTGGCCGGGAGCTCCACCAGCAGGCGCAGGAGGTGCCTGTCCCTTAGCTTCCATCAAGAGAACACTAGGCTTATCTAGCTGGGACTTGTCAACCTTCTTGAGAGTGCCAATACCAGCACCTCGAATTGAAGCCATCAATGCGTCTCTACCACCATCAACTTGAGGAAGAGGAGGTGGTGCACCACCCATTGGAGGAGCACCCATAGGGGGAGGTGGTGGCGGCGGTCCACCAAAGGAAGGAGGAGGTGGCGGAGGAGCAGGAGGAGCTCCGCCAAATGATGGAGGTGGTGGCGGAGGAGCAGGAGGAGCTCCGCCAAAGTTTGGAGGTGGTGGAGGAGGAGCAGGTGGTCCAGTAGAAGGTAGAGGAGGAGGGGCACTCTGTGGAAGCGGTGGAGGTGGTGGAGCAGATGTCTGTGGTGCAGAATAACTCATGGTCTTTGGAGGAGGAGGAGGGATGTAAGGGCTAGCTGGTGGGGCAGCTGAAGTGGCAGGAGGAGGGGGTGGTGGTGCAGTTCCATATGGAGAAGGTGCAGCGCCATAGGGTGAAGGAGGTGCGCCATAAGAAGAAGGAGGGGCAGGAGGAGTAGCACTGTAAGGACTAGGGGCTGGCGGAACAGGGGGACTAGCGGTATAAGGACTGGGAGCTGGCGGAACAGGAGGACTTGCTGTATAAGGAGAAGCACCATATGGAGAAGGGCTCGGTTGTGAAACAGAACCTCGTGGGGGAGGTGGCGGAGGGGCACCAGCTGCACCTCTTTGAGGAGGTGGCGGAGGAGGGGTAGCACTCGGGGCTGAGACAGGAGGTCGTTGAGGAGGTGGTGGTGGAGGTGCACCAGCTGCACCTCTTTGAGGAGGAGGAGGGGGCACAAATGAAGATGGAGGCGTATATGCACTGTAGGGAGATGCAGATGGTGGAGGAGTGCCAAATTGAGGAGCATAGTCAGCAGTGGCCGGAAGACGGGGAGGTAGTGAAGGTGGAAGTGGGACAGGACGAGACGCATACGCATCAGGTGCAGCAGGTGGTCCTCTTCCAGGTAATGGTGGGAGAGGTGGGCCGCTCGGGCCACGGGGGGGAAGACTGGGAATGCCTGGAACAGGTCTTCCTAGTGCTGGAGCTGGAGCTTGGGGAGGTGCTGGAGGAGGTGCTGTAGAAGCAGGTGCACCACCTGGCCTAGGAACATGGGATCCAATGAATGGCATGGGTGGAGGTACTCTGTGAGACGATGGCACAGCAGGTGAAGATGGAATTGAAGACTCAGAACTGGCAGGAGACTCCTTGGGTGGTTCTGGGGGAGGAGAAGGCGAAGAATCGTACTTGCTCAAATCTGGAGTTGTTGCTGCCATAGTTTTAGCAGCGGGAGGAAGTGATCGTCTATTTGATGCTGATGAGGCAGGGCTTGATGGAGCAGGAGCAGGGGCACCAGTTGGGGGAGGAGGTGGTGGTGGTGCTTTGTTACGACGCATCGAGGAGTGGGAATCAGAATTTGCACTTCCGACACTAGCCACCGATACAGTTGAATTGATGGTGGATGATCTAACTCTCGGCTGTTTGGCGCCACGAGGAATGGGCGGTTCCAACCCAACAAGAGGACCACCTTGCTGTCGAATGTATTCTTTGATAAATTCACGATTTTCAGCAATCATTTCCTCGGTGATTCCTTGGCTAGCAAGCTCAGCATATAGGGGTCGCCATTCTTCAGGAGGCTGATCGTCATAATACACTGGACCCAAATCCAAATGGATTCTGCGGCGAGAGTTGGTGGGATCTCCACGGGGTCCGGGGGCTGCAGGGGCTTCTGGTTCCTTCTTGAGCGCAATTGCTGCCTTATTGCTCAGAGTAGCCTTTGAAGCATTTTTCTCCTTGTGCTGGACTTTTTTCAGAAATCGGCTAGCTTCAGATTCATCTTCAAACAAAAGTCCGCCGTAACAATCTTCCAGTTCAAAGGAGTGAAAGAAAGATCGATCTTGGTTATATTGGAAATCAATATACAACTCCTGATCCCAAATAACGCCTCGTTGACCCTAGTTCAATGTTAGTCGCATTGAAAAATGCAAACGTAAAACCAAATTGCGGTCTTCTTACCTGAATATCAACCATCTTTAGAAAGAAAGTATGGCCAACGAGATCATCCACTAGTGCCACAGCACCCGAGAGCCCGGTGTATTTCCATACTTGAGGATCTGGATAGGCAATGTAAAGACGGGCGACGGTCGCGTCAACAATCTTGTTGGAGGCTTTTGGAATCGCTCGTTTGACCTTTTCTTTATCAGCAGTTAATAGTATTCCCATTAGAAATATTACTACTCCTACTAGTACAACTGAATATTAAGAGAGGTATTGGAATGAGGTATCTAATATGTTTAATCGAAAGCCTGTGTTTTAGCATTCAATGCTGCCAAAACAGTCGTGGTTTGCCTTCGTGTAGTGTGGAAATTAGAACAAGTTGGCAGTTGGAAAAGCAAATGGCTGAGTTCCATAGAAAGGTGTCGTCTAATATTGTAGTACCCTTAACCTAATTTGTGTCGAAGGCAATATTGCAATATGGCTGGGCTTAGGGTTTTTGAGTCAGAAAGGAACTCGTCACATGATTTTTTCTGCGTTTGTGATACAAGTTTGTCCTTTAACCAGAGGTATTATAAAAGTTGAATAATTGGCTTGAAAAAAGGCTAGCGCTAATATTGAATATTGAAGAAGAATGATGTGTATATTAAAAGAGGAATGCAAATCTTTAAGCATTAAGAATGTGTAAAATACTCATATTTTATCTCGGGTAGAGAGAGTGAAGAAAGTTTTCAAAGATTGAAGGGCTGCTCAAAGATATCACCAAATAGATTAAAATCAAATAAATAAAACTAAATAAACTATAACATTTTTTCAACAGTTTAAGCCATCATAAGAACCATCATCAAGCCAGCCATCAAGAGACAAGAGAAACTGTTCTTAACAGCTCCGTTTGCTTGAGGAACTCCGGTGGGCTGCACAACTGGTGGGTTGGAATTGACAGGAACCACAACCGAGGGAGCAGGTGCTGAGGGAGCAGGTGCTGAAGGAACAGGTGCTGAAGGAGCAGGTGCTGAGGAAGCAGGTGCTGAAGGAGCAGGTGCTGAAGGAGCAGGTGGTACAGCGGCCGAAGTTGTGGGGTTAATAACAGTGATGGGTGTTGGGACAGGAGTGTAAACAACAGTATAAGTTCTGACAATTTCCGTGACGAAAGCAGTGGTACTTTCAACAATAATAGGAACGCTATTAGTGTAAGTAAACGTGCAGATCACTGGAGCAGGGAAGGTAGGCTGGACAGTAACAGTTGCGACGGGACAAGTGGTAATAGTCTTCACAATGGTAGTTACAACGACGACACCATTAACAACGGTTGAAGTTGGTTTGGTCACAGTCAATGTCTTTGTCACACTGCCTGGAACAACAATGACGGTAGGGACAGTCACAGTCGTAACGGGGACCACAGGGCAAGTTGTAATGGTCTTGGTTACAACAGTCTCGGTAGTCTTTCCAGAAATGACACAAGGTACTGTCTCAGTCACTGTTACAACAACAGTTACAGACTTCGTAGGGGCAGGAGGAGTGGTGGGAGTAGTAGAAGGAGTTGTTGGTGTGGGGCACTCAAAAACCACAGTAGTAATAGTAACCGGAACAGGCTTGCCATCCTTTGTGGAAGTGACAACCTTAGTAACAGTCTTAGTGATGGCATCAGTACAAGTAGGAGTGGGAGTAGTACTAGGAGTGGTAGGCGTGGGGCATTCAACTGTCACTGTAGTAACAGTAACTGGAACAGGCTTACCATCCTTAGTGGAAGTGATGACCTTTGTAACAGTCTTGGTAATGGCACCAGTACAGGGAGGAGTGGAAGTAGGAGTAGGACTGGTAGTAGGAGTAGTGGTAGGAGCAGTAGGGCTGGTGGGGGTGGGGCACTCAACAACCACAGTGGTAACTGTAACTGGAACAGGCTTGCCATCCTTCGTGGAAGTGACAACCTTCGTAACAGTCTTAGTGATAGCATCAGTACAAGTAGGAGTAATAGTGGGAGTGGTAGTAGGAGTAGTAGTGGGAGTGGTAGTAGGAGTGGTGGGGGTGGGGCATTCAACTGTCACTGTAGTAACAGTAACTTCAACAGGCTTACCATCCTTGGTGGAAGTGATGACCTTCGTAACAGTCTTGGTGATGGCATCACTGCAAGGGGCGGTAGGAGTGGTAGTGGGAGTGCTAGGAGTGCTGGGAGTACTGGGAGTGCTAGGAGTACTGGGAGTACTGGGAGTACTGGGTGTGCTACTGGGGGTGCTTGGAGTACTAGGAGTGCTTGGAGTACTGGGTGTGCTAGGTGTGCTAGGAGTGCTAGGAGTACTGGGAGTGCTAGGAGTACTGGGAGTACTGGGAGTACTGGGTGTACTAGGTGTGCTAGGAGTGCTAGGCGTGCTTGGAGTGCTGGGAGTACTGGGAGTACTGGGAGTACTAGGAGTACTAGGAGTACTGGGAGTGCTAGGAGTACTGGGTGTGCTTGGAGTACTGGGAGTGCTAGGCGTGCTGGGAGTACTGGGGGTGCTAGGCGTGCTAGGCGTGCTAGGCGTGCTAGGCGTGCTAGGCGTGCTAGGCGTGCTTGGAGTGCTGGGAGTACTGGGAGTACTGGGAGTACTGGGAGTACTGGGAGTACTAGGAGTACTGGGAGTGCTAGGAGTACTGGGAGTACTGGGGGTGCTAGGAGTGCTAGGAGTGCTAGGAGTGCTAGGGGTACTGGGAGTGCTAGGAGTGCTGGGTGTGCTTGGAGTACTGGGAGTGCTAGGCGTGCTGGGAATACTAGGAGTACTAGGAGTTGTAGGGGGCTCGCTGGGATTATTGGGAAAGCTAGTGGTGGGAGGTGTTGTAGGAGTGCTAGGAGTACTGGGTGTGCTAGGAGTACTGGGAGTACTGGGGGTGCTAGGCGTGCTAGGAGTACTGGGAGTGCTAGGGGTACTGGGAGTGCTAGGAGTACTGGGGGTACTGGGCGTGCTAGGAGTACTGGGGGTACTGGGCG
>JAJMHO010000093.1:38010-78732 GCA_030566085.1 Geotrichum histeridarum
CTGGGGGTACTGGGCGTGCTAGGTGTGCTAGGCGTGCTAGGTGTGCTAGGCGTGCTAGGTGTGCTAGGTGTGCTAGGCGTGCTAGGCGTGCTAGGCGTGCTGGGAGTACTGGGGGTACTGGGCGTGCTAGGTGTGCTAGGCGTGCTAGGTGTGCTAGGCGTGCTAGGCGTGCTAGGCGTGCTGGGAGTACTGGGAGTACTGGGGGTACTAGGAGTGCTGGGAGTGCTGGGAGTACTGGGAGTGCTAGGTGTGCTAGGAGTTGTTGGCTTCTTCCAGCAGATGGTGGGAGAAACGTTTCCAGTCGAGCAGCCTGTCTTAAAGTCCACACTATTGTATCCTGAATTGAAATCATATTGAAAGTTGATTTCTGGAGCACAGAGCATATCACCAACCACATTGGGAACCACCTGATAAGTTCTGTAAAAGTCAAACATATTTCCATCAAACTTTTGACCAGGCTTGATGTTGTCAGAAAAGAGAATGTCTTGAGGGGCAGGCTCAGTCTTTTTCAACTCTCTAACAACTGAATCGGTAAGACCCTTTGAGTCTTCCAATGTAACATGATAAGTAACCTGCCAGGTATCGCCAATTAGCTCAACCTTTGAAGCAGTGATATTTCCTTTGGGATTAGACTGTAAGAAAAATTGAGGCCAGTTTTGGCAGTAAGTGAAAAAAGGCACATCTGTAGCGGACGCAAGTCCCACAGAAGCAACAGAAGCTGCAAGAAGAGATGTTAATTTGACCATGATTGATAAACACCTAGAGAAAGGTATTCAATGTGCGTATTGCAGCTTGTTTAACTATAGAAGTTGAATGAAGAATAAAAAGTCTCCATTTCCGAAGACAATTCAGGAGTATTTATAATTTTCATTCAGGGTTCAGAATTGCAGGATTAAATTACTTTTTGTCTTTTCAATTGATGATGCCCAAGTTATGAATATTCAATAAATGCCCAAGATAAATTACTTCACTACAAATAGAGAAAAGAAGCGAAAAGTACTTTTCTCTCCTTTTCTTCATGCCTGGGTATGTCATTTCGGCATATGAGAAGAATCGGATCTTGTAATAATTTGTTTTTGACTTCAGATTGGGACCTTTTTCTGCATCTATTATAGATCCGAGGAAAAAGAAAAAAGAAAAAAGAATAATTTCTTTTCAAACTTTGTGAAAAGAAATTATCATAGTTGCACTTTTCTTTTCACTTTCACACCTCTTGGAAATTTTCCAAAAGACCAGAAGCAAGCTGCAATCACTATGCTCTCATATATGCCAGATATTTTTGTATTTTTTGTATTTTTGCTTACAAAACTGCCTCATTTGTCTCCATAACTTGTAGTAGCTAGCTTCCTAGTCTTGTGATACTTGCTAGATTTCAGCTGCACCTGAAGTCGTCAGTCAACCCTTGAAATGTATTCCATTCTAGTTTACAACATGTTTAGACGTCAGTTCATCGACCAGAGTCTTATTGCAAGTAATACCAAAAAGATGTTTATATTCCCTCTCTTTTTACATATATTCAACTTCTTGTCGCATTAGTAAATGGAATACAGTAAAAAGTACGCATTCCTTGAGGCAGTCTTTAATGATAATTCTTTACTCCGTTTATCTAAAAACTGTAAAGTTTTCGAGCTATACATATCAATTACATTCATGAAAATGTCCTTTAAATATATAGTTCAACCCACCAAATCACTAAAATAGTTTTGTGTAATATCAAGTTATCTTTCATTGACGGGACAATGCTTCTGCACAAGCAGATATCCAGAGAATGATAAATGAACCTTGTTGTTGCAGTTAACTATGCATTGTGTCTTTAATCCAACACTGTACAACCACATTAAAGAAAATTACAGCAGTACTAGTTCTGGCTGTATTCGGTTTCAAGTTGGATGGAACCTTTTTCTAATTCCAGATACTCTTTCACATATATATGTAAGGCTGCCAGAACGGCCGAGATAGTTAAGGCATATTTACCTAACTAGCAGAAATTCTGTGATTAATGTGATGGTTGTCTGCAAAATTCTGCGGAGCACAACTAGCCTTTACATTCTGGAAAAAGAATAATACTTAGATGTATAAACTGGGTCCTAAGTTTGAATTTGCTTCTTTATTATATAGTAGAAGAAGTACAATTAAATTTTGATTTTATTGACAGTTTTTGTAATCCATATCTGGCTTGTAGAAATAAGAATGATTCTCACTTGATCTTTTAATACCTAATACTACTTATATCACAAAACGCATTTGGCACAACATATTGTGAGCTATATGAATTTGAATTCGAATTGAGTTAAGTTAAGTTAACCTATTGGAAAAAGGTTCGCTCTTGCCTTTCAACTCACCTTGAGATGGCTTGCGTCGAACCAAGTACGAAAACTGTATTCACGGTAAATCCATCGAATATTCCACTCCAGATGTCAATTATAAAGTTTAGACAGAAAAGGAAATTTTTGTCTTTGTCTATCCAGAACATCATCATACACAGTGATCGGCAAGAAAGAACTATCATTAAATGTATTTCGAAAAGCATGGAAGAATATTTCATGACGCTTAAGAATTCCATTATGATGATGCTGATGACGCTGATGACGCTGATGACGCTGATGACGTTCCCACACGCCACAAATTTTCTTTGAGCTTGGAGCGCCCAAGACTCGTCAACAAGGGCCTATCGAGACTATGTAATCTAGATCTACAACTTGTAATACCCTTACCCCAATCTAGATTTATGAGATCAACATTAGTGGCTAGCTGGGGTAGCACCGACTCCTTGATGCTTTACTAGCCCCACTATGCTACTAGGCACTGTTTATCAGCTAGCTATCTTCACACTATGTAAACTTGAGTTACTCATTATTTCTACTTTAATGTGCTCAGATATCATGCCAAACAGCCTTACATGCTTTTTTTTGGTTCAAGCAATACAAGGTTTTTCTCAGGTATGTTCCTTTTCTCATTATATCATAAAATATTCTACGACAAGTACTCTCAAGATATATTCCCGCAACACTGAAAGTTTTTTGGTTTCCTTTCTGCTGCTGCGTTTGACCAAAACCACTTGTCGCCATAGTCGATCGCTTTTAGGAAGCCAGTCCATTGTTGCTCCATACAAAGCTGTAGGAAAACTCAAAGTGGTCACTTACCCATTTGTATCAAGCACAACACTCAGTTAAGTTATAATATTCTACCAAGATCTATGACTTCACCAGCTTTTTAAAACCTAAAAACGGTTCTTCACGTTATTTGAACGGCATTGTTTTGAAAAGCCTAATGCTTGAAAAATTTCTTGCAATGAATATATTTGCTCGAGGATCGGTTTTTTGTTCACTATGTAGTTCGGAATAATGCAAGTGACTAGTCTAATTATATTACATGAATAATCATGACGCCTGGCAAGAAAATCCTGAATATAGGAAAATAGCATGTATTGGTGATCTTTTGGTGCTTGTTTGTTCAACCAATCATGCTACTTCTGATATCCTTGTAAAAATTTCACATATATATTTATCATAGGAAACAATACAATAAACCTACATTGATCAACGAATCAACACTCATGGCCTGCAGTATATTAAATGTTGGACATATATAAACGTACTATATTTCAGAGAACAGCATACATTTATCAATTTTGGAGGCGCTATCTTGTTAACTGAAGGCGATCAAATAGCTGGCCTGGCTGGTACAGGTCATTGTGTTATTTCTTTTTTTCTTGTTTTTTCTTTTCCTTCTTATTTTGGGAAACTTTACAGGCAAACTCGACAAAATGTAGGCCTATGCCTATGATCAATTGATTCTAAGAACTCTTGCAAGACTTGAAATCCTGATAATGCCTTAGAATCAAACATCCAAGTATCTGGTAGCTTACTCTTGTTTTAATCAATTCTTAATTATTTATGCCGGCATCTTGATTGAAAACGCTACCTATAAATTTAAAGGCGATGTTGATGTACCTCTACATCGCTAGTCCTGTACATAGCCTAACTACAGTAGTATACTAGCTAGTATCATTAATAATTGCTCAGCGAGATGGATTTGAATCGTTGCATTTAACCACTTGCGCTATAGCTTGTGATTGTAATTGTGTACGTTGTTTATGAAGCTTCCCATTGTCTCGGATTATAATGGCAAGATGCAAATCCTAGCTACTCTACGCATCATTACTCATCTATGGTCAAAAAGGCACTATTGAAGCTCATTAGTATGCTTGGCATCTCATTCGTTTAAATTATTCTGCACTATAATATTTTGAATATAGCTTTTTCTTACTCTTGCAACCGCATTGGGCTCCCAATGATGCCGAATTCCATCCAATGTAAGTACAAACCTTATGTGGCATAGTCTGGCGTTCTTGAGAAATATCAGTAGGAGGTGGAATAAACCAGAAATTTGCTTGAGCAGTGATACTAGTACATTAATTTCCATGACAATACTTTCTCAACTCGGCCCAATTGCAAATTGGCTTTTTCAGCTTCCTACCATGCTATAAATGGTGAATGTCGCACTTTAGTTTGGCCGGTAGTATTAATAAAAACCCCTCAGCTATTCAGCTTTTATATATAAATTATCTTCAATACAATTGTCAAAGACTTTCTTAAATGATGATTTCTCTACTCGTAATCGCTGATTGATTGCCGACAGCTGGAAACCCTGGATTATATGGTTGAACTCAAGTTTTATAGATGTAACTCACACAGCATAGACAGAGTACTCAACGTGACTTTCATTGATTAATCCAATTCTTGATGAGGTGAGCAAGGAAAGTGCTCACCAATTGTTGTGCCGGGTCACTTTGTATTTTCGCTTATTATTACTTTCACGAACTATTCTGCTAAGTAATATACATCTTCACGCATTCTACCTCGTGCTCATGCAGAAATAAAATATTATATATATTTATATGATGGACGCGGCTTGCATGAAGTATAAACATTTAGAATGCTGTAGCTCAGAAACTTAGATTGTAGAAGTATTATTTTTTTCGCATGGGCCATTTAAACTCTATTTAATGTGGTTCTATCACACATTTCTTTTTATTAAAGATCCACCGCTGAACTTTAATTGAACAAAAGCGATAGGTAACCATAGATCTGGCATGCGGATAGAAGAGCCGGTTTGGCCACCATCTCTAGCCAGAGAAAAAGAAAAGAAACTAGTGAAAACAGTGCCATAAATAGAGATTGAGTGATTCATCAATATTGAGATATCCAAATACTGCAGAAGAGCTAAACTTATATTGTCAACTTCCTAAGCTCAAATGTGAGATATCAGAGATCACCCCATGGTAATATATATGATGCACCCTAAGATATACCTTTGAAAAGGTACTTAATTCGAGACATTTATAGCAAAGTTAACTATGGTTAGGCTATTCCAGAGTTGTGATTTCCTTCTCAAGCCTTTTGATTTAAGCTGTGTAGGGATGTTTGTTAGGGAGATATCTCTGGTCACCTCATCCTTGTCACTCAAAATCCAATGTAAAACTCTTTGAATAATACTTCACCTGCCAGGAAAGCAATATCGTTGATCGCTTTATCGCAGAGTTTAATGATACTGAATTTCTTTGAGAATCGTCCAGACGATTGCAATCAGCTCGGTAATTAAGGTAAGACACAGATTGATACAGAACTTGGGAGTACTGATTAAAAGAAGACTGTGCTTGATGCAGAGTGGCGCACTGTACATAATGTTGCATTTGAATAATTTATTCATTCATGTATAGAACCTGAATTCAGATAGTCGTTCATGTAGATATAGTGGATTAGCTAAAGGCCGAAGCTATGAATGATATTACAAACCCTTAATATTGGATCCCTGTGGCCGTCATAAACAGTGTTTTGGCAAGGTTCTAGGCTAGTAATAGAAATTTTACAAGTTCCATTAATCATATTGACTCCATTTTCAAATAGGGAAATTAGGTTGAAAGATGGACGCAAACTCCATTAATTGCAATTGCTTAAGATGACCTTGATTATCATTTGCCCTGCAGGGATAGCCTATCAATAATGCTTGCGCACTGTTTATGTCCTTTGCAGCTCAGTTATATATATGATAATCTAGCTCATCTATCTCCATGCAAGTCAAGTCGTATTTGTTGTCAACACCTCGATGATAAACGAGATTTTCTCATCGGTGTGACTTCAGTTAAAATTTTCAGTGCTATCTGACAAGCTTCCAGTCTTTGCTCGTATTGTGAGATTCAACTTCAGGGCGGCAGCTGTAAGCTCCAAAGTTGCCAAATTAAGCAGTTAGATGTGAAACAGCTTTTCAAGATTATTTTTGTGGCTGAACCCCACAATTGAATTAATTTGATAGTGAAACCTAACTTGAAAGTGACATTAGAGAGACTTAAATCATTTTCAATCACCTCAGTCAATTGATATTATTGGAAATCGGAGTGACAGAGCCCACCATACAAGTATTAGAAGTGGCAGCATGGTCCTTTTTAGGGAAGTTGATGAATTAAAAGCAACCATTAAAGCTGGATGGTACATGCTGCCAAATTTCGTGAAGTCGTCCTAGATTTCTTTTGGACTCATGATCATTTTCCTTTTTTTCGCCCGGAGTTCGTGTCGGCCTTATAGTGTTGCTTCGGCTGAATCTTCCCGCAAAATTTGAAATTACAAAACTGGCCATGGAAGCGAGAGTTATACTGAGACATTAGGACTATGACTCCATTTATTCTGTTTCTGGAAAAATTTACAATTTTGCGTATACACAGTTGATAGATGCTTGGGTGTAATAGGTGGAGACCCACTATAACGCCTTTTTGTGGTCAATTTTTGGTTTCCCCATCGCTCCCCTGTGGTTTAGGCAGGTCGCAGGGGGCTATTGCATACTTCCAAGATCCACATATAAATGAAGTGCAAAACCGTTTTGGATATCTTGCCATTTCAATTGCACATGTGCGTGTGCGTACACTCACTGCACTGCAGTCAATGCAAGCAACAGCAAGATGCATTTCAGACATATATAGATAGCTAACTCATCTGGAGCAGCCTCACTTATGTATACGTATGAAATGATAAAAGATTAAATGAATCCATGTATCATGGTGTTGCGTACATCTTAAACTATATGCATTTGGTTGCAAACAAGTCCCAGAAAGATGTACAATGCTTGCAATGGAAGCCAAGGCGCATGCGTTACTTGAATATTATGAGCTATTTCAAGCCCAGCTGTTAGCTGTCGTCGTAAGTAATCCAACCTTATCTGGTATAATCGCTTTAATTAGTAAGGTTTCTAACGAGAATACCATCTTTTGCTCAGGTTTGCGAATTCAAGGCACAAACCACGAACCCTTACTTGTAGAGGTTAGCATCTGCCTAGAGATCCACGTAGAAAGACTTGAACAGGAAATCTGCACAGAAAGTCCGAACTTAGTATTCTTTCTCTTTTAGATCTGAGATACGCGTACCACTTTTCATGCATATGTACTATGCATGCAGTTAAGTGGCTGAAAACCGAGATTTGAATCCTGAAATCAGATTTTAGTCAGCGTGTTGAAAAGCTGACAAGATAATATAGCCTTATTAGGAATTACTACAATAGTCATCGCATGGAAGTTGTGAGTGCTTAGTCGCATCACTTTGGATAGGGCAGTTTTCACAGCCATCAGCAGACACTGAATGATAGATAGTGGATTTTGCATTGGCCTAGCCGTTATAACTCACTCGTGGTTGGGCCCCAGTGGAAAGTAAACCTGTTTTTATCGCGCACAGAGCTCATCTACGTCTGGTTAACTCTAGACCTATAGCTATAATACCAAACGGTTCAGCCTTGGTGACACTTTTGCTTTTGTCAAAACTGTTAGAATACCTCATTTAACATGTATCTAGCTAATGATAACTCCTGCTGTAGTGTTGACTGAAGCAGCACGAGTGGATCTATTAACATTAATAAGGACTGGGTGCAGTTATGATAATAACTCTGCTATATTATTCTTTTAATTTAATTTACAACTGAGATATATAAGTTGGGGAAGTCTAGAATGTTCAGTTAGTAGGTGTAAAGCCACTTGGAGTGCGAGTGTTACGCAAGCACTTTTGAAATCATTCCTTTTGCACTGACATAGCTTTCGGCTTAGCCTAGCTGAGATCACAGAATATTGATGAGAGGAGCTCAATTTCAAGAATGTTCCTAGGCCTATAGTTTGACTAAGTGTTGAAATAGAGCAATATTCAAAGAATATCGTAGTTTTGATCAAGAGGCCAGGCAATCAACGAATATCCAGCATCTAACTAGTGTAAAAATCGATGCAACTAGTTGAAACAATTGAGGATATTTTTATTTCAGCTCTAGATTTATGTAGGCCTATTGCCAATATCAAACCTCACTCTCTTCATGGCACTGTGCTATAAGATAGCGAGTAGATGTCTACGAGACACATTTACAAACATTCTGATTAGCCATAACCCTTGCCATAACCCTCTGATACAAAAATTCATGAATATTGTAGACCTAGCAGTAGAAATTTGGCCAGTATCTGGGAGAATGGCTAGAAAAGTCAGACAACTGTTACATTCTAGCTAGCAATTCTGAATACTAAGTCAAAACTGGTATATTCATAGACTGGAATTATACTCCTTCTAGTATATTCACTCTGGCTTGCTTGGCTTAGCAAGAATCAATTGGTCTGCATTTACGCGAAAAGTTAGCCTTAGCCAAAAGCAAAAGATAGACCTAGTGTTAGATAAATCCCAATTACGTTTCCAATGATAGATGCATTCTCATTCGAGATATCGACTCAGCAAACTTCTGCAAATGCATCCCTTCAAAGAAAGGTTGTTGCTATATGCTGAGAAAGTTAGCAGGTTGGTGAACATGCTGTAGTTGCGGCTGTTGCCAGTTTATCATGTCCCCATTCCATTTGATAGTGTTCAGATCCGTTATTGAGAATTACTATCAATTCGAGACGCGAAGCTCAAAATTAATTTCGTAAAGAGTATTGATTCAAGATAGCCAACTTTGGTGAATTATATATATAGAAAGCCATTGCGCTTACAGTCAGAGTAGCTCTTTATTCAGATTCTTAATAAATATAGTGCCAGTCATTAATTGCAACCACCAAGCTAAAAAAAAAAAAAAAAAAAAAAAATCAATTAGTATTTGCGCTCATATCCAGAGAATTTGAGGCGCCACCGGCACTTTCTAGTACATACCTGTTCATTATGAGCCTCAATGGTGTCGCCATCGTTGATATCCAGCTATCATTGTCAGTACAAATGTAAAAAGGTTCTTCACAATGCAAAGTTACTTACAGAAGCAGGTGTATCTTGCTCACTGATACGTTCACCCTCATATAGGAACCGCAGGCCTCGCGCCTCCTTACCAGTTCGCTTGCAGAATGCATCAAAGACCTTCTTCAAGGCAGTCGACTTCTTGATTTTGAAGTAAACATCTGTAGAGGAGTCGGTCACTTTGACATTGATATGTTCGGATTCAGGCTTAACTTCAGGAGCGTTGTCAGACATTTTGATTAGTTGTAGAGGTTGTTATGCGTATGGAAGGCGATAAAAAAAACGCGTTAGAAATGAGGATTTCGTTGTGAGAGGTTCAGGCAAATGTTGAGGTAATGGGGGTTTCGTGTTTTTTTTTTGTATTTGAAATTTCGTGACATTACATCAGCACAACAGTTCCTGCGTAAGTTATGAACTGAACTAGTAAATTTGAGACCAACGCGATAACCATAGAACCATGCAACCTCCTTCCAATCCTTGAGTTGAACAATATCAAGATCAGAAGAGTTCATTTTGAAATGAACCGACATTAAATCTTGTAGTTGAATGTACGGTTTTTTGTTCTTTCCGCTGAGATCTTTACCTACCTGCTTGTGATATTGGGATCCAAGTCTTTTAAGTAATATCGGCCCAATCCTAGGTTCTCCTTGAATTGCGAGAATCATCAGTCCTCTGCTTAAATAAATAACATATCCCTCTGTATAAAGCCATTAAAAACTCTTAGTTACGTCTATTCAGCTAAAATTAAGACTTGTAAGGTCTGCCTATTTTCTCTGTGAGCGTTCATAATACTACAGTCGAAAGTATTACACCATAATGATGACGACAAATACATATTCTTGATCTCACATGTAGGCTATATTGAGGTTATTTATGATTATCAAAAATTGAAAATAATTTATATTGCAATTCAATTGATATCGAGATTTGTTGATACCATAAACTAATTTTGATATATTATTAAATTGTGTTTAATAAGTAACGCGCTCATGTAAAACTGGATTGAACCCACCTTTCGTCTAAATATGAATCAAAAAGACTACTACTTTACCAAGATTTTACTGAAATTTAGTTTCGAATTCTTGAGCTTCAACTAGTGATGTTGTGACCGTATCACAAGTTCTGTTGTGAAATGATTCTAAATCATAAGATTGAAATAATGTGCATAAATAAGCTCTTGATTTGGCATTGAAGCTGAACAAAGTACTGAAGTAAATGGATCCATCGTATGGAAAGGGCTCAGATCTCATGCATACAGCTCTGTGAATATGCACAACAAATGCCGACCCGTTTGTGCAGTCTTCCTTAGGTCAATAGAAAAGCATGGAATCATAAGTGATCAACTAATAAGCTTTAAGCTTTTTTCTACAGAAGGTTATTTCACAAATATTTAAAAATTTGCTAAAAGCTCGAAACTCACATAAGAGCTGAACTATTGAATGGGTGTAGGATAATACATTTGGTAAATAAAACGTATATGAACTAGTCAATTGAACAATCACAACAAAGTTTGTTAAGCGAAGTTTCTTGGCTCAAATTTCGTGATACTCATCAACATCACGCAGCCTTTCAGTGAAAACGTTTTGTATTCTGAAAAGATCATTTATTTCTATGATTAATCTTCACTTACAGCAAGTCTCACAATACTAATTCGATTTTCTTTCACATTGAGAAAAAGCTGGGTTGGTGATCGGCCACTATAGTGATCATCTAGCTAGACAGCCTAACTCAGTGCTCATTGATAAAATTACTATTGCACTCATTCAAAGGGATTTCACCGTTGCCGGGTAGTTGCAGAATCTATGGGAATCTGCAAGAAAGTATGGATTACAAAGAGAGCGTACAATCCTACCTAGGTACATTCACGCACTAAATTCAAACTCGATGAAAGTCTAGTTAGGCTTGGTGGAGCATAACTGCAACCGTCAAATAATATTTCAGCACAGACATCGAATATTGTTGATAATTTTAACTAGTCACAAAAGTTTGAGCTTGAGTCAAACCATTTCCTGCAAATACTGTGGCTCCTACCTCGTAACCTGGAGGAGTGAATTTAAATGAATTTAGTTGAAATACAGTGACCATCAGCGCTATGGCAATGAAATGCACACAAGTATTAGATTTCAGGTAATCGCTTTCACTAGAATACTCATATAGAATGATTTTGAGTTCAAGAAGATCGACTATTTCAGCCACTTTGAATAATGGTGGAATTTCTTTCCCTTCATGGTAACTTGGATGAGAAACTTGAATATATAGGTAAACATTTGATGCTGCCGTTAGATAACCTAAGCTCCTCTGACAAGAATATTCAAGGCGTCTGTGCTGTCATAATTTTAGTTGTGGCTGTATTATTTACCAGTCTTATGGTGCGTTCTGAGAAATGGTCGAAAAAGGGTATTTATGCGCCTGAAGCTGACTTTGCAATATATGTCTAAGCTTCTAATAATTCTACTAAGAGTAATTCATTTCAGAGATGAAGTCATCCAAACAACGTGAATTATCGTAGTTCATATGAAAGAGGTGCTTTTAATCAGAGCCGATGAGAAAAAAGAAAGGTTTCATTTGTAATCTAGATGAGATTGATCTACTCTATAGCCTATATATCTACTCAATCTAGATCAAGCAATTGTAAAATTTGGCTTCCATTTGCGACTAAACAAATATGGGTAAGCGGCCTTTCTCAACATGGTTAGATGAAAATCTGCGAGATGGCTCGTTTTCTCCATAATTTTGGTTTCTTTGCTTTTATGTATCCAAAATATCGGTTGCTAACCATGTATGGAAAGACCCTCTTAGATGCGGCTCAACGAGTCATATATTAACTAACTGCCATTCAAACTCTCTTCGAAGCCCGAAGTCTTGGTACTTGACTAAGTATCTCATCATCAGACTCAAAAACCGCTTAGTGCCAAAAAGAAAAACAGTCTAACCAAACTATTTTTATCTACATCTTGATTAGAACGCATTCCCAAGTGTCACGATGTCAAAAGTATGGACCCTGCCAGATGTGATATAAGCTCAAGGTGCGTTGGGTGATTGCTAAACTCAAGAGCCGAATATGCGCAATTTTGGACTTACTGAAGTAGTCAATCTCACAGGGCCCTTTACCGGAAATGGTACGCGAATATTGCCCTTTTCACAAGTCAAGCACTCGGTAGATTAGCGTTTTGCCCTAGTGCGATGAAGCTTGGTTACAAACAAGAAATTGCTACTAAGAATAGGATATAGAAATAGTAACTTCTGACATTTGTCTGCTATAGACCTCATCACCAAAAGTAGCATTTGGTGCTACTGCAAACCCAAGAGCAAACAATCAGCAGACTGGAAGGTATGGTTGAATGGAGAGATTCATGTTACATGGGGTGGCAAATTAATGGCAAGAGGGAAGCGGTTGAGATTATACGGAAGGTTGCATTCGTCTCGAATTTGATCAAGAAATTCAAAGAGTTTAACTGTAGTAAACCATCACCAAAGTCTTGATGAGATAAGTAAGCAAATCAAGTGCATTCACACTTGTGGCGTTGGAGAACTATTGTCGTCAAGTGAATGAATCTCACTGTTGATATAATTCTTATCCTACAAATATTTTGATTTAAACAGTCAAAGTCTGCATATTTTGAAAAATATTACATCCATTAATATTATCGGCAATGAAAAAATGCTTGAGCGCTCGCTGGGGGACAAGGTGGATCCAGTCAAAGCTTAGTTGATCTATATAATTATAAAAGCTCATGCGGCTCAAAACTCAGGAAGAATCTAAAAAGTATCATGTCTTCCCATAAGAGCATAAAGAACTAAGAGTACTTTCGACTAGCAGGCATTTGATTGTGATACCAATCAATCCATCTCAGCTCAATCAGGCTTGGTTTGAGCCTTATAAGTTGACCAAGAAACACATTCCACGACAGCATGCTTCTTTGGTCTCGCGAGATACCTTAGTGCATAAACATTCATAGCTAAGTTAGTCAATACAACTAGACCAAGCAGGAAAGATTTTGATGCGTTTTAAGAAGGTAATGAAATTGTTTGTTTCCATGGTTTGTCATTTATCACCCTAATGTCCTAAAGTGAGATAAGTTCATGACTTTTACTATCACTAATGATGCTAAACCATGAAGCTATAATGCATTTCAAGTTTTTACTAAGCTTATAGCTTCTAGGCTAGAGCACTTGAGAAAAATGAACAGATATAAAAAGTTGAAATCAAAAAACTGCCTCAAGCCGGATTTGAACCGACGATCTTGTCATTACGAGTGACACGCCTTACCACTTGGCCATTGAGGCAAAGTTGTTCTTCAATACATTCTGTGTTAGTCATCAGCTCAAACACTTTGGCTTTACAACAGGGTTAGGGCAACGTTTTTTACTTTAAGCCTTTATAGGATTGTTTTAACGCAACGGTTTTCATATGCGTGCCAACATGTGAGAAAGAGGACTCTAGGAATTAATTCGGGCTTGTTCGAGGTGTTCAAATGACAGTGCTGGTTCAAAAGCTAGCTACACGGAAGAATAGAAGTTGTCTGGGAGGTACTTGGTGTAAACTTGTTATTTTTTGTAATAGTGTGTTTGTTACTTAGTATGTCTTCTTTTGACTAGACCAAAATATATCATCATCATCATCATCATCATCATCATCATTTTTACTTTAAGTAAGTGATATTAGGATCACAATTACATTGGCATGAGAATGTTCCTTGCCGGGTCTAGAGATGGAAAGCTGAATGGAACGAGAATAAAAGTCTTTCAGCATGAAACTAACTGATTGATGCAAGTTTTGCAGTCCAAAGTTCAAAGTTTATTGACTCTGAAAGTTGTATTCAGCACTTGGATCAACTCTTCTATTATCCGAAGTCTTTCACTTCGAGAAAGAAAGATTGGCCTGGTGCTACCACGTAACTTACTGTAGTAATAAGTATTGAGCGGTCTCTGGAAGACTATTCAGAATTTTCCTACTCTTTCTCTTAGGCGTTGTTAAATCATGAAGGAAAGTCAAGAGTTATTCTTCCCTCTACTTTTGAACACTTAAAAAGTGACTACATCTACTGCTCTCCCTGGCCCATAAACTCAAATCAATAATCGTTTTTAAACCAAACATTGATCTATAAATACCAAATGCCTGAGTATCAATCTGAACGTAATGGAACACAATAGAATCATGGCCCATTTGTTATCTTTACTTCTTGCGATCATGAAACATAATTCCATTTTTGGTTTTCGTAATTGTACATACTCATGGAATAGTTGAATTATCCTGTTGCTCTAGTCAACCTTTTTGGTCGTTTCGGAAACTATTCTCTTTCTTCCACCTTCTGAGATAAGTTTGCAGCTAAAACCCAAGGGTTTTTTGCTTCAGATTGATTTGAGCTCGTTCTCAACTGTGAATTTTGGCCCGTCCACTTAGTCTCATAACCAGCTCAATAAAAAATGTTGAAAAGGCATTTGAATTTTTTGTGCGTTCAAATTCTCATTGTCCAAGAAATGAATCTTATGGGCGTATTGCAAGAACTCATCTAGGGTGTATCTAAATGCGATATCCGCAACACAAAAACCTGGTTTTCAATAGGAAACAATGATTTTTGCCCGTAGATGTTTCTTAATGAGAAGGTCGTTTGTCCCTGGATTCGAAACGGTGGACCGTTGCGGTTGCCATCTTTCCTGAAAATTTCTTTATTGGGAAGGTTTGTACGAAACTTTTTGAATTTCACGTCTTTGCCTTGGATTTACCTTGTAGATGTTAACAAGACAGATCGTATGAAGCTCTCTGTACAATTATTATAAAAGTCTCAATGATTATCTGCTTATCTTGTTTTTTTTTTCTCAAGTTTGATTTCCATACCTCACTCAAAAATGCAGCTTTTCAACACCCTCAGTGCTATTTCTGCTCTTATTTCTCTTGTTGCCGCTGCACCTCAGATTGGGGTGCCTTTTGGTCTTGTTACCATCCGCTCAGGCACTGCTGTTCACAACGCTGGATTGACTGCTGATGCTTCCAACAACATTCAGATTGGCGGTTCCAATGAGAACTATCTTACTTTCAACTTTACTGAAGACTACCATATTACTTCCAATGGCTTGTTTTTGACTGTCGTCAATGGCCAATTTGTTTTGGGCACTAATCCCATTCTTTTCACTACTGATGACAATGACTATCTTATTTGCAACAACGACCCCACAGTTGGTTACCTTGCTGTTCGTGGCACTGATGGATTCACCCTAGACATTGTTAATCCTGCTCGTGATTATACCGCTCAGACTATTCCCGTTGCTCTTCGTGCGTTTTACCGGATTCAACCTTCCGTTGCTCCTGTTAACACAAGCACACCCACTGCTGTCCCTACTGTTGCCCCTCAGAACATTTCAATTACGCCCACTGGTACTCCTAATAGTTCCATCTCGTGCGGTCCTCTTGACAACAACTGCAATTCCACTATTAGTGGCCTCCCTCAAGTTAATGCTGCTCAGCAAACTGCCTTGGGACTTGGAGCCATTGTGGTAGGTGCAGCTGGAGCTCTTCTTCTTTAAGTTGACTCCGAATATTTTGTTTGACGTTAGCAAAAATGTAAACCCATAGCTTTGAAGGCGTGGAAGATTTCCTTGATTCTTGAAATTATTCAAACTGCATAGATTTTGTAAATATGTGTTTCTGGAAGACTGCCCTGACAATGAACCATTGTAAGCGTGTCGGTACAAAGATTGCTTCGGGTACCTGATGGAAAAAGTTGACGGGAAACCCAGCACCAGACATGACAGCAGCCCTTTTTATTTGAGTATGATTTACAACCCTGTTTCATTCCATTGAGCTCTTCATTCCTATGCAATGACACCTCACTCTCTCTGGCATACGCTTTTTTTTCTTTTCAAGCCATGCTTTGCTGGTGTTTGTGTCCCCTGTGAAAGCCTCATTCCTGTAATAGGAAGAGTTGGGTATGCACATGTTATCAGTATCTTTATCGGAGTAGTAATGTTACCCTACCCGACCCTTAATCACTGTCATGTCGTGACGATGAAAGAATGAGATATCCTTCCCAGAGCACAATGTATTGAAGCCTGTGGATGTGTCCCTGAGAACGTCATTTCTAGGGTCTGACTCTATTCTAAACCCATTAGTTTGAGTGTTTAGTCTTCGTTTCTATAGTTCATTGTGCAGTCTAGCCGAGAATGGTTCTGACAATCCTCATCTTTGTCATTGCCTCTCTCTGGCTACTCCACAGAGTGACTCGACTGCTAAAAGTCCCTGCACCTCAATTGATCTCGGCGCTGGGTATTGATATTCCAGCAGTCCCTAGCATTACTCTTGACGGTGTAACTTCTACAACAGTTCAGTTCCATTGGACACCTCCTGAGAAGTCGGTGGCCAAGTATGTCTTCCACCTGAATGGGATAAAAGGTATGCAGACTCCTCGGATATCTCTTTTCTTACTAAATGTTCTAGCCGGAGAAACCGATCGGCTTAATACTGCTGTTACGCTACAAGGGCTCAGTCCTAATACCCCTTATGTTCTGAATGTCGTTGCTGTTACCTCTAATAATCATGGGTCTCACCCTTCCTCAATCAACTTTTATACTCATCGGCTTCAGGGCGAGGCCTTGCCTTTTGACCCTCAGAAATTAATATTCTCAGGTATGTTCAGTCTTCTTTTGACTTCAATAAAAGCTAATTCATTAGATCCTGCTCTTAACATAGCTGCTATCAATTCGCCTGCCAGCCAGGTTAGGCTCAGATCAAAGATACCTCCCTTGAGCCCTGGCGCATCTATTGGTTCCACAACTGGTGCTAGACTTGGAAAGAATGATGGGACTCGGAGCAGTCGCTCCAAAAGTGATACCCAGAAATCATCAAATGACAAGTCTATTTATACTGTGGAGTCGTTGGAGTTGGAGGTGGAGCTCATTCAGGCAGAGTTGCAAGAAGCCATGGGACTCAAAGCAAGATCTGATGCCGAGTTTGCTAGTATTGAGGAAGTTGCACTCAAAGAACTGGACTCTGTAAAATCGAGACGAAAAACAGAGGATTCATCCCGAAGTCAGCTAAAAAGCGAAAGCAAAAATTTGGAAGATTCAAAACATCAACTTGATATTCAAAAGCTGAAGCTAGATAAGACCAATAAACTTCGGTCTGCTGAGTTAGAAAAGAAATCAAAAGAGAAGCAAACTTGGTCAGACGATACACTAGCTGCGAAAGCTGAGGTGTCCAATGTTGAAAAATCTATCACATCTATTAAGGAAAATGGTCAACGCGAAATTGCTGCCGCGAAAGAAGAGATAGAAAAGATGCAAAGAGAATCAGACGAGCTCGAAAATGCTATTCAAGAACTTTCTTTAACAGTGAAACGCCTGGATCTTGTCAAGGCTTCCTCCCTTGCTGCTTTAGCGCAAATGCATGACAACACAGACGAAGTTACGGGTGTTGTCAGTGATGTCTACGCAACTCAATTCTTTGAAAAGTCAGAGGTCTACTCCAAGCTTAGAGATGCATTGAAAGCAGATTTCGACCATGAGAAAAATTTGGAAAAGGATTGGATCAAAGCGCAAAAGGATCTTGAAACGCGATATTTGAAGGTCAACGTCATGTACAATGAGGCCAAGGAAGCTCATGAGAAAGCTTCACAAATGCACAATCTCTATGTTGGTAAAGATCAAGCCATTGAAGATGGAACTTCAGATACTAGACTTGTGCCGACAACCTCAAATCATTCTACAGGAAAGCGTCGTCGTAATCGGTCTCGCCGAGCTGTTAAAGCCCGGGCTAGCACTCCTTCGTTTCCGTCCACTTTCCCTCCATCATCTGTTGAACCTGTACCTAGTTCCTTCCAAAATTCGTCAATTAGCCCCTCAAGTGCAAAAACCCAACCTTCCCTCTCACCAGCCCTTTCTCCAGATTTGCTCTTCTCTCCACTCTGTGCTTCGAGAAATGCTGTTTCTCAACCCGTGAACCCGCCATCACTTTTACTGGATGCACAAATGCCAAATAGTGCCCAGGCTGGAGATATTTATAGCCCGACCTCTTTTCTTCCGTCAGATTTGCTTAAGGATGATATGACTGAATCGAGGAATATCTTCGGTAACACTGTTCAGAATCCCATGCAAGACATACACTCTTTCAATCATCCTGTTGACCAGCAATCCGATGCAGTATCCAGAAGTATACATCCTAATACCGATTTGATCCCTCCGTCGCTTCCAAGTTTTCTATCTCCGGCTAAGGCTGTATCAAGAGATGTATCAGCTATTCCTCATCAAGTTTCCCCTCAGAGCAGTTTCAGTCATTTATTTCAGAGAGAAAATTCAATCTTCTCCAAGCCAGTGCAAATATCGACTCCCCTTGCTCCTGAGTCTCCCGATTCATCAATTGAAGGGCATTCCACTCTTTCATCACCAGGAGAACTTGAGAAAAATACATCTCGGGGAAAATTCAGCAACATGTTTTTCTTCGGCAAGGCGCGAAATAACCAAACACGAAGTGTCTCGAGTCCCCAGGTAGAATCGCAGACGGGAGGGTCGCTGTTTTTCAGAAAGGCGCGGCACAATGAGGTTGAGGTGGTGGACATGTTGTCACCTCCATTTGCTGGTGATATGGAATTTCGCCCGCGGAGTGGCAGTTTGAACAGCGTGGGAAGTCTCCAAATGTCGCTGGGTGAAAGCTTTACTGCTAGCGGCATTCTGAATGTTTGGGGAGAGAACGCTCCAAATAGGTCAGTTAACTCGTTGGAACCATCTCGATCGCACTTAAGCCACTTGAGTCATTTGAACACTGCAATCTCTCTTGAAAATAACTCTGCTGGTGCTACTGGAATTGGAATTATAGGCAGCAATCACCTCAATGGGTTCGACAGTCAACCCAGCATTGGCTGGTCGCCTTTTGCAAATAGAAATCTGTCAGCAACACAGTTGATATCGAACGGGCCGAATATGGAAGATAAGCATTTGAAGGCTGCTTGGGATCATATGCCGAATGACACCATCATACGCGTGTCAAGATTTGAGAAGGACTCGGAACCTCCAGTGATCATTGTTGAGAGCACGAGTCCAGAGGCTAGTGTTGAGAGCACGTCTCCACAGCCTAATAAAAGTCTTTTTTCAAAGCGCGCAATTGTGGGGTTATTTACAAGTTCGGGCGATCACAGCAGAGGTCCGTCTCCTGGAAGCACAACTTTGGATGAACAAGTTGAGTATCCTGCTTTGATTACAGGGAGTGTTGAGGCGGATGTTAAGGATTCTAGCGCTGCTCCTGCAAAGGAAACTATCTTGCAAAAAGGTATTCGGACGTTTAGCGTTCGGAAATCGAGTGCTCCAAGCGGTGGTAATGCTGTAAAAGATGGAAAAGCTGGTGCAAATGGTTTGGAAGACAAGGCTATAACTAATGGCAGCCCAATTCCTAGCAAAGACATTGTGAGTTCGCCGACTACGAAATCTAAGTTTAATATGAGAAGGCTTGGTATGTTCAGCAAGAAGGATACGAAGGACTCCCCATTGGATGCGGCAGGTAAACCCGACTTCAAGGAGATTGTGGAGGAGCATGAGGAGTATGCTGGTTTTGTACCCAGCAGCGTGAGCACGACTTGATGTATCAAAGCTTGTGCATTTATTTATTTTATTTTTTTTCTTTCCTTCTGTTCCGTCTTTCTTTTTTCGATTTTGTAACAATACTTTTAGTGGAATACAATCCAAACACTGGTGTGGGTACATTGCGTGAAATGATATATTCGTTAAAGTTTGCTATTTTTTTTCAATATTTACTGTCTAGACTCCTTCTGCAAGTACTTGGCAATGGTCAGGAGCTGGATGTTGGAAGTTCCCTCGTAGATGGCACCGATCTTGGCATCACGGTAGAACTTCTCAAGAGTCTCCTCGCGGGTGAAGCCAACACCACCAACCCATTCGACGGCCTTGGAAGCGACGTTGCCGGCAACCTGGGAAGCGTAGAGCTTAGCGTAGGCAGCCTCCTTGACGAAAGGCTGGCCGGCCTCCTTCATTCTAGCAGCGTTGTAGAGGAGGAGACGAGCAGCCTCAATCTCAACAGCAGCCTGGGCAAACTGGAACTGCATACCCTGGAAGTCACCAATGTACTGGCCGAACTGCTTACGGTCGTTAAAGCAGTATCCGGTGGACTTCTCAAAGGCACCCATGGCAAGGCCGGTCATCTGGGCAGCGATACCAATGCGGCCCTCGTTGAGGCACTCAATGGCAATCTTGTAACCCTTACCAATTTCACCAAGAATGTCTTCCTTCTTGACAACAACGTCATCAAAGTTGAGGACACAGGTAGAAGAGGCACGGATACCGAGCTTCTTCTCCTTCTTGGCAATGGAGAAACCAGGAGCGTCCTTCTTGACGACGAAGCAGGTAATTCCCTTGTAGCCAGCAGAGGGATCAAGATTGGCGAAAACGAGGAAGACACCAGCCTCCTTGGAGTTGGTAATCCACATCTTGGAGCCATTGATGACGTAGTCACCATCGGCATTGAGCTTAGCGGTGGTCTTCATGGCAAAGGCATCGGATCCAGAAGAGGCCTCGGAGAGAGCAAAAGCACCAACCTCCTCGGTAGCCAGGATGGGCATAAACTTGTCCTTGAGCTCCTTGGAACCCCACTTTCTGATACAGGTAGAAGCCAGAGTGTTGTGGACATCGTTCATGACGGATACGGAGGGATCGACCTTGGCGAGCTCCTCGACAACCAAGATGGCGGAAGTGAAAGAAGCACCAGCACCGCCATACTCCTCGGGGGTCTCGACACCCATGAGACCGTTGTCAAACATGCCTTGAACAACAGAAGCATCCATATCCTCGTTCTCGTCCATCTCTCGAACCTTGGGGGCAACGACCTCCTGGGCGAAACGGGCCACGGTGTCTCGGAACATCTGCTCGTCCTCGGTGAAGTCGAAGAGAGGCTTGGGAGCACCATCGCTGAGAGCAACTCTGGCAGTAGAGAAGAGCTTGCAGTTGACCTGGGCGCCGGCGGGGCGCAGAGATCGCAGAGAGATTCTGGATGCAGCAGACAGGGACTTTGATAGGGCAGACATTGTTGATGTTTAGAAGGCGATGGAAGGAGAGAAGAAGATGTAACAGTTGTTATTCGTGGGTGGAGTTTTATAGGCCTATCGAAAAAGGTCTGGAATCCTAGTTCCTCGGTTCAAATCCGGGGAAGTCACATGAAAAATTTCAACCACTGAAATATTTGATAGTGTAAACGACAGAACGGCAGGCCAAGACGACTAAACCAGCTAAAAAACGTTGATGAAAGTGACAAAAATTATGGGCAGACTTAATGTGCAATGCTTGAACGGTTTTAACGGTTTGTAGACTTGTGAAAAGATGAGAATAATGTTCTGGGGAGGTCTGCTGAAAGTTTATGGGTAAAGTGCAGTACGGCAATGCTAGCCGAGAACCAACACAAAGTAATGATTTATCGTGCCCTGGCATCCTTGATACGTCCACAAGTACTTTACAACTGTTTTATGGCCTTGTTTGAATACATTTTATGCCAAAAGTCACCAAAATGGCAGTTTTTTGATATTTCTGTTTTGCAAAGATAGGAAGGCTACCGTAAAATTTTTCCAAAGAAATGGCCGTGTGGTCTAGTAGTATGATACTCGCTTTGGGCGAAGGCACTAAAAATGTCTACATACAATTCTGCGAGTGGTCCTGGGTTCAATTCCCAGCTCGGCCCTTCTTTTTCTCCTTTTTTTTGTATACCTTTTCGCCTGTATACTTAGTAGCCGTGCTAGGTACCTATTATCTAAGCCAGCCATCCCTCTTGTTTCTTCGCACCACCAACCAGGCTAGACACCTTGATCACACCCGTTCACAATAATACATACACCAGTTTATTCGTCTGGGGGCACTTGTATCGACGGCTGAGAGATACCACATACATTTTCAGTTTCTATTTTAATACAAATACTTTGCATTTTACGCAATCATGGGCTTTCTGTCTGATAAGCCCTACACCGCGGTATCATCGACGATTGACCGCCTCACGGAGGACAACTACGATGAGGACGACTTGTCTGAGATTGTCGAGCTCGTTGAGATTATCAATATCAGGGCCTCGGGGTAAGTTTATAGGTCATTGGCCTTATTACGAGACTTGGTGCTGACTTCTTAAGCCCGACGGAGGCTGCAAGAGCCATTCGCAAAAAGCTCAAGTACGGAAGCCCGGACAAACAGCTGCGTGCACTCACGGTAAGACCCCATCTATTGTGCGTATGGAGACATGAAATACTAATTTGGGATTAGATTCTAGAAGCCTTGGTTCAGAACGGAGGCAAAGGCCTGACTCGTGAGTATTTTCCAATTTGGAAATTCCTTGCTCTGACATGAATGCATAGCCTTATACTGTGATGAGTATCTCCTGGAACGTCTGCGTATCCTGGCTACGGATGCTTCGACGCCTGCCCCTGTCAAGAAGAAGGTCCAGAACCTGTTCCTGGGATGGTCGCAGGAATTGCAGGGTGTGCGTGGATACGAGCGGTTGGCGGCGCTGTATAAGCAGCTGCCGCAGCGCGCGAGGAAGGAGCGTCCCCAACCCAAGTATCTGTCCAACGATATGAGGGAGCTGGATGAGGACGATGAGGACAGTGGCAACAACACTGGCCCGTCTTCCCCTGCACCTGGTATCAGTGGGAGATCGCGAAGCAACACAGCGAGCGGCGGTCGCAGCCGCTCCAACACCGTGGACGAACAGCCGTCTGGATCTTCCATGTTTGGATCCAAGAAAAAGGGTGCCCCACCGCCCATCCCTTCAAAGAGCTCGAAATCGGGCTCCAGAGGCGGGGCGGCAGGAGCCGCTGCTCCTCGAGTGCAGATCGATCTGGCCAAGGAGCGGCCCAAGATCCAGCAGACTCTTGCTGAGGCCAGCAGTGCAGCTACTAACTTGATGAACGCGTTGCAGTTGATCAACTGGGAACGTGAGCTTTCGACCGAGAACAAGCGGGCCACCGAGTGTTTCAACAAGTGCCGGCGGCTGCGCAAGAACGTGCTGAGGTATATCCACAGCATTGAAAGCGAGGAGTTCATTGGATCTTTGATTCACGCTAATGAGGAGCTGATCCAGGCCCTGCAAAAGTACGACAAGATGAGCACTGCCATGGACGACGACTCTGATTCGGACTACGAGAACGACGACTGGAAGGTTGAGAGTGGCATGCGCAAGATGAACATTAACAAACGGAATGACAGCGACGGCGAGAGTGTGTCAGACTCTGAGGAGGAGGGAGCTGGTCGGTCTTCGCAGCCTTCCAGGTACAGACAGCAGGCGGCTGGCAAACAGAAGCAGGCTGCTCAGTACGACGATGACGAAGACGACGACAACCCATTTGGAGACTCGAACGTCATTAAGGACGACCGCTCCTACGGGCGTTACTAAAAACATGCCAAGTTATATGCTAATTTTTCGTCTATTATATATGTCTCTAATATATTGACCCTCTAATGTAAGATGAAGAATTTAAGTTAAGTTGCCGTAAGTCCATGGGTAATGCTTTTGGAGGAATTGAGTGCTTTTAATTGGAAAATTTAGAGTTAGTTATGATGAAGCGGCCATTTGCAGGAGGTTGACTGAGCTTAATAATTGCGTGCCGTTTGAGATACCTGGAAAGGTGTGTTGAGTAATGAGTACAGATCGACTCAAGGTAGGGAATGATTGTGTTCTGAGCCAAAATAAAGGAAAAGGCATTGACGGCAGCTATAAACTACAAGCAAGTCTATCAGGTTTATAACTTGCTCAGCTTATACTTCAAACGCTCCTGCTTCAGCTTCGTCGCACCCTTCCGCTTCTCGTACTTAATGTCATCCCACACCTCCGGCTCAAAGCCCTCAACCTTGACCCCCGGGTCAGCCGCGCTGTTCGGGCTCGTACTTTTGGTCATCCACGCCTGCAGCTCCCGAATATAGTTGACATCGGCTGGGAATTGGAGGTAGTGGAAGGATCCCCCAGTGCCTTTGGTCGCTTCCTCATCGGCTACGCTGGCCAGCATCTCGGCCGAAGAGGGTAGCGCCAACCGGCCCGAGAACACGCGCGCGACAACAGCGCCCTGCGTTTCGGCAAGCGGGAAGGGCACGGTGAACTTTGTCATCACGATGAGTGCTAGGGTGGGGTCCGGCGCATAGAACAGCTGCTTGTAGAAAGCGTTCAGCCGGTCACCCTTTGTGATCAGCGACTGCGGGTGGGACGGGTCCATGTACGTCTTGAGGTATGGGAACGAGTAGAGATAGCCCGTGCAGTATACGATCTTGTCAACTTTATCCAGGCGCGTGCCGTCTGCGAGCTCAATTACGTGGCTGTCGCTGTCGTAGCGCCTGACAATGGGGACGTCTGTGACGCGCTGATCTTGGACAAACGGCATCTTGGACTCGGCCACGACGGAGCGGTACACCTTCTTAGCGTGGTCAGCAATCTGCATGGACACGTCTAGGCCGGAGGCCGAGTTGCCAATGACTAGGACGGTCTGGCCCGCAAAGTCGGCAGGATCGTTGTAGTACTTGCTGTGCGAAATCGAGTTTGGGTATCGGGCGGCCCATTGCTCAATGCCGAGGACCTCGGGGATGTATGGCAAGTCGTAGTGACCTGTGCAGATGACGACAGCGTCGAAGGTCTGGGTGTATTCCTGGGAGTCCTTTGTGTAGGTGACGGTCCACACTCTGCCAACTTTTTGGACTGCGGTCACATCTGCGTTCAGCTTCACTACGCTACTGACGGGTTCTCCATAGGCCTGAACGTACTTGAGTACATTGTCTCTTGTCGGAAACGTTTGCAGGGCCTCTCCAAACGGTGTTTTATTATACATCATGACCTCTTTCGGGATGTTGGTTTCGAGATCCTTGTACATTGCGCCATAGTACACCTGTTTCCCATGCTTGACGACGGGGGGCTCTGTTTTGTAGGGATCAACAGAGGGGATGAAGGTGGTCGGCCTTGTTTCTGCATTGTAGTTCCAGACGCCGCCGGTCTGGGACTGGCGCTCAAACAGCTGGACGGTGTCGAAACATTGTTCGGCGAGCAGAGCTTTGGCGAGGGCGAGGCCAGACGGGCCCGCTCCGATCACAGCGACCCTTTTCACAGGAAACAGCATTTTCTGTCTTCTATTGTCCGTTCTCTAATTCTATCGATCAGAAAGACGGTTGATAAGGAAAGTTTTGTACATGCTGGATCGACTGATATCACATCTCACTTGATGATGCAATTCTATCTGGGTTGGAGTAAACGTGGGACTGACTGCCCATTTTTCGGGCCGGTAAATCAGATCAGATCAGATATCAGTCCAGGCTTGCCAGATTATCAGATATCAGTCCAGGATTGCCAGATTACCAGATATCAACTCATCAAAATCTAAGAACTGAAGGTTTTGTTTTTGTTTGGCAAGGGAAGAGTGATGGCATGTTCCGCTAGCTATGAGAGGGACAGGCAAAGACAGGCGGTGTCCCAAATGGTACCGTGTGCTCTATCCCCCTGTCGACTTCCATGGCAAGATTCCATGTTCCATAAGGATCCCAAACCAGGAGACCCCAGGCGTCGCCGTCCGCCATGTGTGGGCCATGTCTGTCAAGGATTCAGATGCCGGAGAAGCCGATTTCTGCATTGCGTCTTTTGCGAATAATAAATTTAAATAATCATAATAATAACCAAATTTTATTATGGGGAAAACAATCCAAATTCGATATGTTTGACTCCGTATTCGACCAAAAAGCCGACTCTTAATTGCAATGTGAAATAATGGATGAATTACTTATACCTGCTAGGATTGCAATATTGGAGCTATAGTATAGAGTAATCGGTGGGGGTACTGTCTGCTAGTTTGCCTTCCTTTAAAATTATGGGTGGACAGCAGCACCAGTATCAATATATAGTTATACTGTGGTCAAATGAAAATTATACTGGTTCAAGCGTTAAGCATTACCTATGAGCCATTATAATGAGCTATGATATTGCCTATATGTGCCGAGTATCTATTATGAACCTGATTGAGGGCACAATGGGGAATGGTTCTACCAATTATAACAATCCCGAGACGATCACAACTGTCGATCACAGTAAGGATCAGCGTGGCTTTAACGGGTGGTAGACACAGACAAGGGAAGGTGATCTGCACTTCAAGATGCTCAAGCCCTTTCGACCGGTGTCTGTTTGGGGGAGGTGGAAAAGCTTGACGCCGTAGCTGGGTGGTGTGTGAGTTCACACGTGTGGCCTGTTGAACTAGTCTGTATGCCTAGTTTTTAGAGACTAGGGAGGCTAGAGCCCTGCTTTTTAGTGTTTGTAAATGTCACTATGGAGATAACATGGTGTGCACCGTCTCTCTACAGCTGTACTCTCAAGTCTGAAGACTAGCGGGTCTGACGATGAATTCCAGTTCTGGGCCATCACCCAGCAAATGTCTTGGAGCACACCGATGTCGATATGGGCCCTGTTTCGTTTCGGTTTCGGTTTTGGTTTCTGTTGAGTTCGTTGCGTTGCTGATCAGGAGTGCATGTGCCAGAACCCACCACAAGCACCAAACTAGATTCTTTCTAAAGTACTCCAGTTGGAAATATTATCAGCAATATTAATATCAGTATTATCGTGGTCTAACGCGGGTATGTCGGATTTTTCTTGGCCCAGCCTGGTTGAAATCTAGAAGGCGGCTGGCTCAGGCCCTGGTTATGGCCCTTCAGCCATGTTCATGCGACCTGAGCTGTCTTCTATATCGACATCTACTCGATAAAAAGGCGGAAAAGAACTTCCTTTAGGCCTTAGATTGTTGTAAAATTGTATGCAATTTATAAGATAAATGATACTGTGTGTATACATATGGTCAGACTATACTTTATTCTGAATAGTTCATCTGGATAGTCAGATATTAAATTTTGCTAGGAGAACATATAGCTGGCTAGGGTGATCAATAGTTATCATGCTTGATCTAGGCCACAACGGTTTGGCTGCAGTATATATCGAGTACCAGTGTACGGTATTTGGTAATATTATTGATATTAATTTATAATGTATACTTGATATTCGACAAAAGGACATAATTTAGCTAGTACGTACATACGCTTCGCAGCCTTTGTAGTGCTGCGTGGTGCCAACGGACTGGTAGACCTATACCTTCAAGGCAATTCAAAGGACAAACTCCGAGAGCACAGCCGCCGTTGAGTTGTTTAAGACCTAACACTGTAACAGACATTGATATCTCGAGTTGGCAGTCACTATTGCGCTTACATTAATGCCTTTTCCTTTCCCTCTTAAATTTGCATGCCCTCTTTTTTTATATGCATGATACCTCATACAAGTCAGTTTAACAGTTTAACAGTAGCTATGCTATAGATTTATGATATCGGTCCCCGGAAGGAAAGAAATTCAAACAGCGCTGAAAACTCTTTATGACCCTAATCGAGTCAAATAGGTCTAGGTTTTAATATACCTAAGATGCAACCAATCTTTGTGGTGCGCGCATATCTTTATTCCAATTGATTGCAATGGAGCCGGATCCCCTAGGCGCGTAGGGCAGGCGGGTTAGATATGATCTCTGTACGTATCTTAATTACCGTACTCTACTGTGTAATCAGCCTAATATCAAAAGGAACTAAGTCTTAATTGTAATGTGAAAACGACAAAACGACAATTATATAAAACTATATATATATGCATTTGTTGATGACAAAAATGTCGGCAGTGCAACTCCGCCGGGCCTAGTCTATGTGTGGGTGTCTGTTTGTGCCTTGCTGCCGGGGTTCGAAAACCAACCTGAGCAGCCAGCAGCAGCGCTAGAGCAGAGCTAGCTAGAGTGATTTGGCCTTGGCTGCTTGATCCCCGTATTGGCAGTGTTACTAGGTGATCGTTCTTACTAGTACTAGTTGTTGCAGCTGCAATGGTGGATGAGAACAGCAATGCAACTTGACAGCCAGCTGGGCCAAAACCCGCTTCCAATTCAATTCAATTCAATTCAATTCAATTCCTGACTGAACAAACCAATATTGATTTTAGTTTCTGATTTGTCTTTTTCTGTATGAATTCAGTAGGCCCTATATAGATTGCAGAAGTCCCCTAAATATATGTCATGCTGCTCTATCTTGCTCTGGTTCTAGATATCGCTCAAAAGTTTCTACGTAGATTGCTTGATTTTCATTGAGAGCCTGCCAGCAACCTTCCTTCAGCAAACAACAGATCCTGTAGCTAAATTAACTCATTGAATGCTAGACCAGCTAGACATGTCGGCTTAATATTAATGTGATCAGGCTCAGTTAATTAGTTTTTTGTTTATATCAACATTTATTGAACTAAGCAATATTTTTACTTTTCCTTTCCACTCATGACAAGAGCTAAAAACAATAAAATAGAGGGCTCTATATATATGTCTAGGTCTATAGCTATATAACTAGTGTGTATGTGTGTACAGGACTCTATGTATGAAAAAAATATGAAATGGTTCCGAACCAAGTCAGATTTGGAATGTCCAACAGTTGGGCCTTGGTTTCTTTTGATAAGACCTAAAAGCAAATTTAGTCAAAATTTAAGCAAAAGAAAAAACTTTCTATCGAGAGAAAAGAATAGGTCTACACATTAATGTAATTCGCACTGATCAGTTCTTTTCTTTTGGACGTCACTCAAGATAATGGCTATCTAGGGCCTACTCGGGACAAGGCGAGGCAAAGAGGCAATCAAGTACGAGGCCAAGGACAAGAACAAGGCCCAACTAAGCAAGCAAGGGCTTTGCCGCTGCTCCCCACCTTTGTACCTTCCTTTCTGTCACTCCTCGATATGTAAAAATGGTTGATTACAGTGGGGGGTAAGTCCCAACATCAGAATATTAAAATGGGCTCGATTTTCGATTTGACTCGATTTCGCTATCATCGGTCCTTGGTGATAGAGGTTGGCAAATGTGGTCAGAGAGGTGGCAAAAGGCATGGGGTTCAAGCCTTATATTTGTAGCAGCTGGAGGGGGGCATCAGAAAGACCACTCGTCTGTAGCTTGTAAATATATATAAGCTGATAATCTGTGGTTAAAGGCTAGACTGGATCCTGCGAACTGCGTATTTTTATGAAAGCCCCTTTTGCCCTATATTTCCGAGTGGTTTCAATTATTTATCGTGGTTCAAATCATATCATCTCATCTCAAGTCGCCTTGAATTGATCAGCAGCGACACCCTGGCCTTATTCTTTTTGATGGTGTCTCTGAAATAGAAAAAGCAGAGTGGGTTTTACGCTGTTGGCATTGTCTAATCGACACTAGCGTCTACTTCACCAATGTCCTCGTTCTCTTATAAATGTCTCTTGAACATATACATGTCTCGATCATGATACATAAATCATCATGTGTCATTTGTCATGGGCTCTAGCGAACTAACCAACTAAACCATATCAGAGTGGTCCAGGCCGGAGGGTCGGAGAGGTCTTGGCTGGAAGGGTTTTTAGGGCTGCTTCTGCTGATTCTACTGCTGCCTTGGGGTGATGGGGGGTGGGTGGACGCGACGCTAAAGCTTGTTGGAGTTAAGCTCCACCCTTCGTCAGGGCGATTTGGATTATATATAGGATATCCTGAAAAGTATCGGGGCACGGAAACGATATCAAGTCCAAGTTATCCGTGATTTTTAGTTTTTGTTTTTGTGTCTGGTTAGGGCTTAGTGCAAATCAACTTTTTTATACGGATTTGTACGGTGATGGTTTCCAAGTCAAGTCTGGTCTAGTACTGTAGAACCTACCAGTCGAGGCGTAGTTTGAACTTTTTTCAAACTAGTTAGTTAGTGATATATACTGACGTTAATTACCAGCGCTAGCTAGGTACATTGGATGTTAACGAACAATGTGAGATGATATAGGCCTATATATGGTTCGTCAGCGATAAGCCTACACACTCATGTCTGCAGGCCAGCTGCCCGCGGGTTGTATAGGTTTCATAGCACTGAGTTCAGTTTAGCAAAAGGACTAGACTTTAGTACTAGCTATAGAAGCAGTATTGTTTACGATATCGATCTAGTTGAGGGCGGTGCACGCTTTTCGATCTATTTCGCGTATACAAGAAGCTTCCTCCTTGACTGCAGTACAAAAAAGTGGATCTTTGACCAGGTGTGCACGGTTCAAGTCTCATCTCTCAAGTCTCAAGTGCACTTTGGGGGGTTTTGAACAGCTGAGCTCTTGCTAGAGGAAAGAAACCGACGATCGGAATGGTTGTGGTTTTACTATGTAGTTACATAATTTAGCCAGCATTATTACAAAATAAAAATGCTAAAACGGGTTTGGTACCTTTTGTGCTCTTTATTAATTTGCAGTTGGCTGCAGATTGACGCACTCCCTTTTTCACCCCAAAATAGCCTAAAAAAGCAACGACTTGACTTTTAGCGCACATGTACACTTCCCAAAACAGGAAGATTTCAGGTGAAACTCCGAGAAGAAAAAAAAACGTATAGAAATAAAGTTGATAATTTCTTTTTTGGCCAATGGAAAATCAAAACAATCAAGTCTAGACATATATGAGATTATCACAAAAAATCAAGAAAAAAAAAACAAGAAAATACACAAAATTAAATAAAAAACCAATACAGTTAACAAAAAGATTTCTCAAAAATAAAAATAAAAATTGTCTTGGAAACAATATATAAAATAAAATTAAAATTACAATAATCTGGATATCAAAGAATAAAATAATCAAAATAAATCAAATCGAATAAGTCTTTCTCTTGTTAAAATAAAACCAAAATCAAGGGCACCAAACATGATATACTTGATTCATGAAAATCTTTTCATCAACAATCAACAGCTAGCTATACTAGCTACTATCAAAGGATATCAACTAGGCTTACCCAGGCAGTTGAGCTAGTCAAGTCAACTAAATCAGTCAAGGCAACTTTAGCAGGAAAGTCCAATAAACAGCCCACACAAGCATCTTCGACACTTTCTGTTTTTCATAAAATTCATAAATATCATGAACCTCATCCATGTCAACAATAAATTTCTTTTTCGTTTTTTCAAATCGTTTTGAAATCGTTTTAACGATCGTTTTGAACAGAAATAGTGGAATCCAGTAAAGAAAATAATAAAATGACTTTACAAAAACAAAAAAAGAAAATAAAAAGAAAATGCTCACCTTTTTTTTTTGATTTTGGTCCGCTAGCACAAAAGTTCCATCTTTGGCTTAGACTTATATATATATATATATCTCGATATCCCTGGAACCATTCTTCTTTTTTTTTTGTTCTTCTTCTTTTTATCTCTCTCGTTCCTTGACTTCAACCAGCATGAAAAACATCAACCAGCCGATCCTACACAGGACGTCGGTGCTCCCCCCGCCCGCCTCGGCCCCAGCCCCAGCCAGGATCGCCTGTAAACACCAACAGCAACAAGTCCCATCCAAACTTTCACATCAGCCATTCCCAGCTCCGCCATCACCCCCCAACACTCCTCTAGTATGTCACATTTCGTCTGTTGGTGAATAAAACTAACTATAGAAGAAACATGCAGAACCAGCCCGCTTGGTGTCGCTGCCACCGACAAGCCCGTGCGTCGGCCTCCTCGACCTCCCACCAGAGGTCCTTCTCAAAACGATAGCGGCAGTAGAGAGCCCAGCGGATTTAGCCAGGCTTGCCATGACTAGTAAAGCCCTGTACCAGGTTTCCCTGCCGAGGCTGTGGGCAAACTTGGCAATCGATACGACAATCTCGACGGACGAGACCGAATCGCACTTGTTTGATGCGAGAAAGTCGACAGCGTTGCTATCAGCATTGGCCAGCGGAGCAGTGTCTCCGTATGCCCTCCAGCATGTCCAGCATTTGAATTTGAACCTGGACGAGAATACCCAGGGCCCCTTGCTAGAATTCCTGGCCGCAAGGCTAGTGCGTCCGGATCTGCTGAGGAATCTCAAATCCCTGGCTGTGACAGGACCCGCCTGGACCAACATTGAGACGGTCAAGTCCCGCCTTCTGATGCCGTTCCAGCAACGCAATGTTACCTTGGCTATTCACGACATCTCGCTCAGCTGCCTGGTCGAGCTCGCCGTGCCTCCCGCCCCGCTCAACGACCAGATCACAACCCTGTCACTCATGTTTTCAAGCATCTCAAACCGTGCCTCGGACCTCGTGCTGGCAACAAAGACCCTTGCGCTGCTGCCACATCTCTCTGCATTCAACCTCACCTTTAACGACGACTTTGACCTGTGCGACGACCCCCAGTTGCCCGCCCTCATCGCGGGGCTGGTCACCAGGCTCCCTAAGACAACGACAAAGCTCGGCGTGTTCGACTTCCCGCCGTACATGGCGTTCCCGCCAGCATGCGTACCGCCCCACGTCACCGAGTTTGTCTTCCACGCCAACCAGGTCGACAGCGAAGCAGCCTTCTTTAGCGGCGTGTTCAAGTGCCCCCAGCTCAAGTCGCTCTCGGTCCGTATCGCCCACTCCATCGACTCTGCGCCAGTCACCACCCCAGCAAGAGCAAACCCTCTGCCGCGTCTGCAAGCCCTGACGCTCGATACGCCAAGCACACCTACGCTGCTGCCCCTGATCACCGCGCACAGCCACACGCTTGCTCGCCTGCACGTTGCGCATATGTCGACGTCACTGCTCGTGGCCGCACTGCTCCCGCTTCAGCACACGCTGACGCACCTCTACATCTACAGTTTTGCAGAGGGTGCGTCTGCGGCCTGCCCGGCTCTGACGTTGGCAACGGCGGCCCGCTGTTTCGAGCGGCTTCGGGTGCTAGCGCTGCCCGAGACCCCCGACGCCCTGGCTCTTCTCCCTGCTGCCGCCGCTACCACCGCAGGCAAGCAGTTTTCTATCATCCTATCCCTTCCACCCTCATCACCTCATTTTGCATATTCCCCGCTCCCTTCTACATCTTGCTCCTGTTCGTCCCCCAGTTCATACGCTCTGCTGCCTGTCACCCGGGCCAGTCTGTGGTCGTTGCGGCTGTTTGGCCGGGTGGACGAGCTTGAGCTGTTTCATTTCTACAACGAGGGGCTTGTCCTTGCTGTATTGTAGGTTGCCCTGATGTCATTTAAAGGATCTTACGTGTGACCATCTATGGACCTAATGACGGGGGGGCGACCTTCGAACAGCGAGTAGCCCAGCCCCAACCGACCTCAATCTATAATAGCATGTCATACCATGGAATAGGCTTGCCTGGTTCTGGTTAGATTATCGATTGTGGTCTTTTTTGTGTAACTTTTTCCTGCTTGCTGCTGTATGATGGTTTTTTTATTGTTATTTTTATTGTTATTACTATTAAGTTGTTATTGCAGTCTCTACTACTACTATTAATTCCTATTTCTATGATTATTATTGTTATTACTATTGAGTTATTACTATTTTTATTTCTATTACAATAATTATCATTATTACCATTTCTATATATCAAATTAATCCCTGCTATAGGCCTACAAGGATTTCACTGCTATGCGAGAGTTATTTCACATGTTTACAACACCAAGGCCCTTACATAACATACAGTAACATTGCTGTGTCTAGTAGCAAGGATCAAGGACCCTGGACCTGTATCTTCTCGATCCTGCTCACACCAATGAGTACTCCTCTGATCTATAAATTCAGCGGGTCTGGGCTCCTCTTCTTTTTCATCAGTCCATTCATTCGATAGTCTTCAAAATAATGACCCCTCAGTCTTTTTTCATTCTCGCTGCAGTTGCACTCGTAGTGGTTTGCCGTACCTAAACAGAATTTCCTTTCAAACCACTTTACTAACCAATAATAATAGTTCTTCCAATGACGCCTTTTATCCTGTCACTGACAGTCATCAGCGTGATCAGCTATTCAGTGTTCAAAGCTGCGGTGTGGGCGTACAGGATTCAGGTGAGACTCTTACTACCCTCGGACATAGTCGAGACAGTCGACAGCGCGATCAACCACACCGATATGGTCATCGATACGGCCCTGGCCAACGGGAAAGAGCTCTTCATGCTGATTGTGGCCCTGGTCAGGAAACAGTTTGCGGCAGAACCTTCTCTTGCGCCGGCCAAGCCGGTTGCGAAACCCTAGTTTTGTGTGGTCGCTGTGCGTGCCCACTGTTTAGGTTATTTTGTTTCCAGATTATGTATACCAAGTAACATACACTTCTTCTACCACCTCACGCAATCACCATGTCAATTGTAACAGACTACCAAGAGATTCCACTAAAGACACCGCTGGACGAGATTCCAAGCAAGGTCGGCCGTGTGGTCAAGGGCTTCAAGTCCCACAAGACCAAGCCCCTGGCATACAGAAAAGAACAGCTTCGCAATCTGTTTTACGCAATCTACGACAACACAGAACTCCTCTACGAAACCCTGCAATTGGATCTCAACAAGTCTGCCCACGAGAGCAATCTCAGCGAGATTGCGTTTGTGCTTAAGGAGATCTTGTATTTCATCAACAACCTCGATGCCCTCGCAAAACCGGAAAGCGGAGCAGTGGATCTGTTCATGCGTCCGGCGACAGCCCAGGTTCAAAAGCATCCGTTCGGTACGGTGCTTGTAATCTCGCCCTGGAACTATCCAATCATGCTCTCGGTGTCACCAGTGGCAGCTGCACTGGCCGCAGGCAACACGGTGGTGCTCAAGGTGAGCGAGCTGATTCCGAATACCAGCAGGGCGTTGGTCATGTTGCTGCAGGCTTACTTGGACTCGGACGTGTTTGTGGGCATCCTGGGCTCAGTGCCGGAAGCAACCCTGCTGCTGAGCCTCAAGTTCGACAAGATCCTATATACAGGCAATGCGTCCGTTGGTCGCATTGTGTCAAAAGCAGCCGCCACCTACTTGACGCCGGTCATCTTGGAGCTGGGCGGCAAAAGCCCTTGCATTGTGACCAAGCACGCCAATCTTAGGCTGGCGGCCCGTCGTGTCATTTGGGGCAAACAGCTGAACGCGGGCCAGACGTGCGTGGCCCCTGACTACATCTTGGTTGAAGAGCCGGTCAAGGCCCAGTTCCTGGACGAGCTGCGCAAAGCTTATGCTGAGTTCTTTCCCGGCGGCGACAAGCCGTCGCCTGACCTTAGCCATATCGTGAATGAGCATCATTTCACACGCCTCAAGACCATGCTGGACACTACCAGGGGCACGGTAGTGGTCGGCGGGCACGCAGACGCTGCATCCAAGTACATGGCACCTACATTCATAGACGGGATTGATTCTACAGACTCGCTGATGCAGGACGAAATTTTCGGCCCTCTGATTGGCATCATGACAGTTCAGTCCGTTGACGAAGCCATTGAGTTTATTGAGCGCGAGCACGATACGCCTCTGGTACTCTACATTTTTAGTGACGATAAAGCCGAGCAGCGCCACATTTTGGAACGCACTCGCTCTGGTGCTGCCGGTATTAACGACCCTTTGGTCCACGTCTCCCTGGTCCATGTGCCGTTTGGCGGCGTGGGTACATCAGGATCTGGCGCGTATCACGGCGCCGACGGGTTCAATGCGTTCACGCACCGCCGCACGGTCTTCAACCAGAGTTCTGTGATTGAGCCTCTGCTGGCTATCAGGTACACCCCACACACCTCAGGCAAGCAGAAACAGTTTGCGATGTTGGGCATGCCCAAACCGTGGTTTGACCGCAAAGGACCAGTCCAAAAATCATTTGTACAGCGGGCTCTTGACATCAGGGTGTTTCTAGTCCTGGTCATTTTATCATTTATCCTGTCTGGTTGGTTCTAGTCATGTATGTAGCCGAATAGTATATCTGAGTTGAATATTAGTTGGGAGGTTTCACACCCACCACGCACATATACGTATGGACTCACAACCACCGGCTCCACGCCAGCCCACGGGCGTCTTTGACGACGTTGATCTGTCGGTTGCGCCGATGGCCATTGACGACGTCAAACTGCGTCTGTCCGCCCTGCATGAGGTCGACAAAGTCAGTTCTCTTCCATCCCCTCCTCTCCCCAGAAAACCTGTTTCTAACCACCCAGTCTAGAAAATCATCCAGCTGCTGCACACCGCCTCCGAGGCCATTGACCACCTGAAAGCCGGCAAGACGTCCACCGACATCCTTGCTACGGAGGAATGCAAAACCCAGTTCAAGGCCGCCATTCAGGCGTACTACACAACGCTCGAAGACGTGACCGTCAACATCCGGCGCGAGATCAGGCTGCTCAACAACGTGTCCAAGGACAAAGTTCTGCCAATTAGCCTGGTGCCCAAGGCAGAGTGGGTCGGCAAGCTGAAGGAGGCCGAGATCTGGAAGAGCGTGGACGAGCTGCTGGACAGCAAACAGGAGGACCAGCCGGACGAACCGGCTGACAAAGTGGTCATCATCGACGCTGACCAGGACGTCGTCATGAAGGATGAATAATCACCCATCCTGAATCTATTTCATGATAATCTCACCAACCGGTACGCGTCCCGGGTTGATTCAGTGAACCGGTCGGACTTGTTGCCATACCAACGACCACTTTCCTATTTGAGACACAGTCACATTAATTCTCTCTGCGTATATTAGATCACTAAGTAACTTTTTATTTTTCACTGGTTGTGAAGGCCCCAGATATACGTAAGGCCCTATATATTCATGCATAAACGCTCCTGTCCATAGTGAAACCCTGTCAAGCCATACTTTGCCAGCGTCTTTTGCTGATCCATCTCTGCTCAGGCAAAAAAAAAAGTTTTTCACTGTCGTCACATAACCATCCCTCGACATCATCACATAGTCTATCGAAATCATGAGCAACGAAGTTCTTGTTCTCCGCGGAACCCTTGAGGGTATGTATTACTGTCGCCAATGCTGCTAGTACTAGTCCTGCTGTTGGTGCTGCTGTTTGAACTGTCTTTTGCGAACCTATGCTAACATGCTATTTTTCAGGCCACAACGGGTATATACCACCTTCGACGATGATATTGTAGAGTAATTGCTAACGAACGTTTGTAACAGCTGGGTCACCTCCCTTGCCACTTCCTCCAGCAACCCCGATATTCTTTTGTCTGCTTCCCGTGACAAGTCCCTGATCATCTGGAACCTGTAAGTTGAGCTCTTGCCTCGAATGAAATGCGACAAATCCTCTAACCCGCTGCCTTAGTACCCGTGATGAGGAGGCCTACGGTGTCCCCAAGCGCTCCCTGACCGGACACGCCCACATTGTTCAGGATGTTTCCATCTCCCAGGACGGTGCCTACGCCATCTCTGCTTCTTGGGACAAGACCCTCCGTCTTTGGGACCTTGCTACTGGCCGCACTCTGCAGCGCTTTGTTGGCCACACCGGTGACGTTCTTTCTGTCTCTTTCTCCCCCGACAACAGACAGATTGTCTCTGCCGGCCGTGACCGTCAGATCAAGATCTGGAACACCATTGGTGACTGCAAGTACACCTTCAAGGACAACAAGGGACACAGCGACTGGATCTCCTCCGTCAGATTCTCTCCTGATGAGAAGAAGGAGTACGCCGCTGTCATCTCTGCCGGCTGGGACAAGCTCGTCAAGGTATGTTATTTTGCGCATTGGTGCTCTTTCCTAAATGATGCTTCTACTATTATATTTGCTACTTCAGACGGCCAAAAGCCTATGAGACAATCAACACCTTAGTACTGATACCCTTTATTTCTCTTTGCATCATTATCTTTTTATTTTATTTGCATGCAACGAAACTAACTCGTATTATAGGTCTGGGACATCAAGAACCCCAAGCTCATTGCTGACAACGTTGGCCACACCGGCTACGTTTCCTCCATCACCGTCTCCCCCGATGGATCCCTCTGCGCTTCCGGTGGTAAGGACGGCAACATCATCCTCTGGGACCTGAACAGCTTCAAGCACCTCTACTCTCTTGCCTCCGGCGATGAGATCTACTCCCTGACTTTCTCCCCCAACAGATACTGGCTGTGCGCTGCCACCTCCACCTCTATCAAGGTCTTTGACCTGGAGAAGCGCTCCCTCATTGACGAGCTCAAGCCCGACTTTGTTCTGCCCACCGCCTCTTCCAAGGCTCCCGAGGTCATCTCCCTTGCCTGGTCCGCTGACGGCCAGAACCTGTTTGCTGGTTACACCGACAACCTCATTCGTGTCTGGCAAATCATGCAGTCCAACTAAGTTATTTTTGTGTAGTAATAGTGTAGATGCGCGCGAATCACCCACGACGACGAACCGAACCAAAAAAACAAAAAAGCAGAAAAAGTTATCAAAAGTACCATATGTAATAACGAGAGCAAAAAAAGGGGAACTTTCAATTATTTTAGTAGGCTTTTCAATAAGGGCTGGAGTTTGTGATCCATGTCTCAACTTGAAGAATCGTAGGATCTATCATGCATTAATGAGTATTCTTTTTCAGCGACACTACAGGCGGAACCACCATGTTCTCGTCCATGCTCTCGTTCTTGCTCCACGCGTCTAACTTCTCAAGCTCCGACTCGCTGTTCTGGACCAGAATAGTGTACCCGCACCCTTTAGCCCGTAACCGTGCCTCGCGCAGCAGATCGGACGCCTTGTGGAAATCGCCCTTGTGCAGCGCAATCACGCCCATACCATACGTTGCTAACGCCTGTACCTCGTCTATGTCGCCTTCCCGCCGCACGCGACTAGGCAGCTTGCCAATGAGCTTGAGCACCATCTCGAAACACGCGCTGGCGTTCGCCATGGACGTGTTGGACAAAGCGTTGAGTGTGGGTGGGGATGGCTCGTCAGTCCCTGCAGCAGCAGCGGCAGGCCGGGCGTGCGGTGAGACGAGGACTGGTGGGTTGGAGGCGCGACCATGCGTGTCGAGGCTCTCAGCCTGCATGTAAAAAATGGCGCCGACGTTGTAGAAGGACAAGAGAGTGTCGCTGCTGCTGTACCCGCTGACGGCCATCCACTCAGTCGACGCCAGCTTGGTCTGGATCGCGAGGCCGATATCGCCGGTCGCAATGCAGAGAGCGACGAACATGTCGCGCGCGTAGAACAGCTCGTCGCGGAACGGCTGCCACGCCTCGTGGAATTCAGAGTTTGTGGGCTCGCCGTCCAGCGATAGCGGGATGTTGAAGCTCTTTTGTCCATTGCCGCCCTTGATCAGCTTGGCCATCTCGGGCGACCGCTTGGCGACCTCGTCCTGGGCCATCATGAAGTGCACCATCAAGCTCATTTTGGCGACGTCGACGTTGATGCTCGATTCCAGGTACGCTGTTTTCAAGGCCACGCGCAGGCCGCGCTGGATCAGCAACGGTCGGAGCTTGGCGGGCACCTCGGATCCGTCCGCAAGGGTCTGAATGTACGCAGTGCAGAGCTCGCGATACATGAGTCGGGCCTCGTCCACCATGCCCAGTTTCTCGTACATCTCGGCCACTTTGAGCTGTAAACCGGTGTACTCGTCGCTGAGAAAGTGCAGATCCGATTTGTCTGCCTCTTCCAACGCTTGCAGAAAGCAGAACAGCGCTGTTTTGTAGTCCGGCTCATTCCCTTCTGCGCTTGATTGGGCAGCAAGCCCCAGTTGCAACAGCTTGAACACGTTAGGAGGGTAGCCGTGGTATGCTTCTTGTAGGTAGGTGTAAGATGCATAGGCCAGAGCGCTGGCACCCAGTAGGGCGTAGAGTGCATACTTGCCCTTCTTTGATTTGGGCGGCGGTGGCGGCGGTGGGAACATTGCAGTGATATGTCTGGCTCTTACTGTATTCACAGCTATCCGAGAGCATCTGGCTGCTCGCAATGGCCGTGGAGCTACCCTTAGGAATGCTCGCATCGTCATTGTGTCTTGTGATGTAATTTGTGGAGGACAAAATCCAAAAAGTAGTGAGAAGGATTCTGATTTCCCAACCATGCTGTAAACATGTGTGGCCGATTTGCATTTGCTATTGTACGTGGATAGCGTTTAATGAAACAAAGTCCTAACGAATTGAATAGAGCCAAGAAGAGCTGTCGGGCAGCCTGAGGCAGCAGGGACTGCTGCAGGCGATAGTCCGTGATCCTGACAACCGCGCACGCGAGTCCTACAACACCTCGCCTGGTCAATGGAGCGCCGTGTACAGGCAAGAACCAAGCTCCGAACCTAGCTCAGACGATGAGTGCGTCATTGACTACATGAAATGGGGGCTTGAGACCAGCGTACCTCTCAATAATGCGTTTTCGACTTTTAACTGCCGCAGCGAGAGCCTGGTCAAGCCCAGTGGGCTTTGGGTTCCGTTCCGCAACAGCAAGCGGTGCCTTGTCTTTGCGGAGGGCTACTACGAGTGGCACAAGACGGGATCCACTAAGACGCCGTACTACGTCAAGCGCCGGGACGGTCAAATGCTGTGTATGGCCGGACTGTGGAACAACCCTAAGCGGGATGGCACTACGTGGTACACGTTCACAATTGTGACGGCGGCTGCTTCCGAGGACCTGCGGTGGCTGCACGAGCGCATGCCTGTTATGATCTGCACTGAAGCCAGCATGAAGCGGTGGATCGATCCCAAGCTTAAGTGGACATCGCAGCTGCTAACCGGTTTAGACATGCTCAAGACCAAAGACGAGCTTGAGTGGTATGAAGTGTCGCCAGAGGTAGGCAAGGTGAAGAACAATTATGCTTCACTGAACAAGAAAGTGGAAAAGAAGTCAATACAGCAGTTTTTCAGTCCTACGAAGGCAAAGACCGGCGA